>MU671209.1:7365-25038 GCA_026770625.1 Nicotiana glauca | reverse complement strand
GGGGGGGGGGGGGGGGGGGGGGTTCTGAGAAGGGGGATTTGATATTTTGGGTATATTAAAATTAACCCTTTAATTAGGGCCGTTTGATGATTGGAATCCAACGGCTTTGATCAAATGGTTTATTAAAACGGGGTCGTTTGGAGGAAAGCTGGATTGGTTCAGTGCATTGGGTGTTAGGCGACGTACTGGACCGTTCAATCAAATGAGATCGACGGTCCTGATCAAACCTATTCAGACGACGCCGTTTGGTCTTGTCTTGGGGCGTACCGGGTTGGGGCGTGGAATTGGGCCGGGTAAGGGGTGGTTCTGATGGGTTTCGTTTGGGCAGGGGTTTTTTGGCCCAAATTTCCTTTCTTTTATTAACTCTTTTTCCTTTATTTTCTTCCTAAATTATTTTTCAAAATTAAAACCTAAAATCCTAAGTTAAATTATAAAACCAAATTAACTTTAAAATACTAATTAGCTCTAAATAATAATTATCACAAGTTATTAAATACTAAAAAAAATCACACAATTTTGACATTTAACACTAAAAATGCAAAATGCGTTATTGTTTTTTTATTTTTTATTTTTTGTGAAATAAGTAATTTACTACTTAACTCAAGAGTTATAAAATTAAATTCTAAATGCAAATGCAACCTATTTTTGTATTTTTCCATTAATTTAGACAAAATAAACATGCACAGACAAATACAAATAATAATAAAAAATATTACCATATCTCACAAGACTTCAAACAATAAAACAAACAATTATTTTATTTTGATTTCTTTGGGAGTAATTCGTGTGAGGCAAAAATCACGTGCTCACAGCTGCCCCTCTTTACTCGTAAACACGAAGAGTTTTCGTGCAAAGACAAAGTGAGCGGATTACGAGCGATTTTTGCCCGTTTGAACACTCCGTGTGAAGCATTTTTTGAAAGATTTTGACCAAACCTTATCTTCAAAGGTTTCCTGCATATCCTTGGCTAAAAAGGAAGAAGGTCAATGTAGTTCCGGAATTTTGGTAGCTGAGACTATCATGAAGCTGTGCTTTACTGTTATTGCTGCTGCTACTGACTGTTGACCTTCTTATTACACCATGCTAAAAGAAAAATCAAGAAGCTAGACTAAGCTACTGTCTATGAATTACAAAGGCTTATTCTCAAACTTGCTGTGCGACCGTTGTTGCCTTGTTGACTTGCATTTTCTTACAGCAATTCCTCTGTTGCTGTCTTGCGCCAAATTCTTGAGATGTTCTCCCCTTTCTTCAGGCGGGTACTTGATTGCTAATGTCACGCCCCAAAATTCGAGGGACATTACCGGCGCCCGACCGGGAAGCCCCAGCCAAGCGGACCTGGGTGCCTTTCCTACCCTACGCGTTACCCCATGTTTTCCTTACTCAATATTTGCAAGAACTAGCCATATAGTTAACTTAAGACACCTTTTGCAAAATATACATACATACATAACAGTTAGTGAAGTTATTAATTCGTTTCCCAACAAGAAACATGGATATACATAAGCTTCTAACCTACATCCACTGTCTAAGGAGCCTCTAAAAGTACAACAGGATAATACAGAATTTGCCGGTAACAAGGCTCCGGCTATACCTTACACAATAACAAATTAAAACTACGGAAACAAGTGGACTAAGCCACGCAGGGCCCCGAGGGGAATGGGGCTCACCAAAAAGCTGATGGAAGGCAAAGGGAGAGCTACGAATGGTGGGCTGGAGTACCTGCTACAGATCCACCTACAATCATAACACGAATGTAGCGTCCCCAGCAAAAGGGAAGTCAGTACATTTGAATTGTACTGGTATGAATGAACAAACTTTGCTCCAAGTAAACTCGAACCATAAACAAGTAAGCAGTAATAATAAAACGACAATCAAATCCACAAGAAGGGAACAATTAAGCCTAATAGGTATACAATCTCTCCTCCATAAACAAGTATGTAATTGTAATAGAAATAACAATCAAATCCAAAAAGAGAGAACAATCAAACCAAACAAGTTTACAATCTCTCATGTTTACCCTTCCACATTTCTACATTAATAGTTTCACAATTGGTTCATAATTTCATTTCAATGGCGATTTCGATCGCTTTCCAACCTTATTACCTCGGCCACCCTTATTACCTCAGTCACCCTTATCACCACAACCCACACCTTATTACTTCGTGTTGCGGCGCGCAACCCGATCCCACCGAACAGTCACAATTCACAAATAACACAACAACAACAACAATTCACAATGAACAACAACAATTATTCTCAAGGGACAACAACAATGATTCTCAAGGAGCAACACCAACAAATTACATGAACTTCCATAGCCATCATTACCATTTCCATCGTGTTCCACAACTCATATGCATTGTTAGGTCACAACAGTAGTTCCCCACGACAAACCTTATATGTTACTACCACAACGATTCCGTTTACATAAATTTCCATTTCCTTCCATCATTTGTTTTACAGTTCTTACCACATAGCACATTCACAATCACAAACTTAGTTTATTTCCAATTACTTACAACAATGTATCGAAGGCATAACCACAATCACTCAACCAGACCAATCACAAGAATTTCACAAACAATTCACGTAGAAATCACATACTAAGCACTCAAACACCCAAACAAGGTGATTTTACAAGGTTCAAAGTTAGCCATACATACCTAGAGCCGAATTCCTTTTTAATTCCTACTTCCAATTCACTAAAATCTAGAAACATCAATATAGTGCACAAATTAATATACATAGCTTAGAATTCAAGCTTCACAATCACTACCCGAATAGATTTAGGCCATTAACCCCTTCTTTGCACAAGTCTTTGCTCCCACCCCATTACTCTCACTAGGTTTTAGATTATAGAAAGGCATGCATGTATGAGTTCGACCAACATTTTCAAAAAACCCAATGCATGAGACTCCCCCCTTAATTTAAAACAGAATTTCAATGGGAAAAGTTAGGGATTTTACCTGTAGGGAAAGGGGGTATGAAGATAAGCTTGAATTTTCCCGGCCCGGATAGTTTTGAAGAACAAGATTTTGGAGGAGATGACTTTCTCTCTCAAGACCCTCTCTTCCTCTCTCTTAATTTGATCAACAATGTCGTTAAAATGAGGGGGTTGGGGTGTTTTATTAAAAAGGGGTCGAGTTTTAAAATTTGGAAAAATAGAAGCCCGGCAAGATCTGCGGTCACATTCTCGATCGCAGAACTGAAATGCAGTTCGCAAATTGGATCGCAAAATTGCCCCTAAAACTCTGAGGAGTCTGTTCTGGTCTGCGACAGGAATGCGGTCCGCATTCCTGTTATGCGGTCGCATTTTGCACCGCATAACTGACCTTCACAAATCCTTGAGGAACTTATGCGACAACTATGCGGTCCGCATATTGGTTATGCGATCGCATAATAGACCGCATTTTAAACATCAATTTTGATAATTTTTCTGTTTCACTCCGCGACAGAAATGCGGTCCGCATAGCTAATCTGCGACCTCATTTTGTACCTCATTATTGACAATTTTCTGGAAATTTGATTCTTTTGATTTTTGACAGCTCAGATTACTACACATTCCTAACACATGTTCGGAGCCGACACCACAAACTACTAGGTTTTGAATCCAAAAATTTTGCGGGGTCTCACATCCTCCCCCACTTAAAAATCATTCGTCCCCGAATGAGGACTTATTACAAACCTTTCAGCATTCTAAAGCTCAATTGTTTTTTGAAAACAAGTTATGCAAATTCTTGTACTTTTCACTATTCCCTATATTTTGAAATTTTTTTGCCAGAGTTTCCTTTGTAATTTGGACATTTCCTATCTGACAAAGGGCCCCCGAAACACAAATTCCAACACCATAACAGGATTACAATCATTCCTATAATTGTCATACAATTTCCTACCATAGAAATTACACACATTTGGTCACTTGATACATTTTGCTTATGAATCAGTTATTCAAATAGGTTTCTCATAATTTCATCACTTCCACATATTATATGCATACAAGTAACTCATTACCAATCTACACTTACTATTAGCTGATTACTTAACACAAGAGTCATCATCAAATTTTCATTTATCAAAGAGATGTTCACATGAATTAAAACAATCACAACACCTATAAGTCTTGCACAACTAGAGGGACTTCACTAGCATTTAGGAAGGAACCAATTTGGACACAATGGAAAGGGGGTTTTAGAGACAGAGAGATCACCTAATTTCTTCTAGGCTTGATCAAACAGATGGGGATATTTCTCTTTCATTTCCTTCTCTGCTTCCCACGTGGCTTTCTCAACTCGTTGACTTCGCCACAACACCTTGACTGAGGCGACTTCCTTATTTCTCAACTTACGGACTTGTCTATCAAGAATGGCAACCAGAACTTCTTCATATGACAACTCTTCATTAGCCTTGATAGTCTCGACCGGTATGATGGTGGATGGATCTCCAACCAATTTCTTCAACATGGACACGTGGAACACCGGGTGCACTAATGACATCCCGGGAGGCAATTCCAACCTATAGGTCACCTGCCCTATCCTTTGAACAATTCGATACGGCCCGACATACCTAGGACTCAACTTACCCTTCTTCCCGAAGCGCATGATTCCCTTCATAGGGGATACCCTCAAGAACACCTAATCATCATCTTGAAATTCCAATTCCCTTTGACGAATGTCCGCATAAGACTTTTGGCGACTCTGGGCAGTTTTCATCCTTTCCTGAATAATTTTAAATTTCTCTATAGCCTGATGCACAAGATCTGGCCCTATCAGTTCTGCTTCACCCACTTCGAACCACCCAATCGGAGACCTACACCTTCTTCCATATAATGCCTTAAATGGGCAAGTGCGCATCCCAATTTCCTTTAAAATCCAAGGCACAAGCTTGCAACATATCTTCAAGCGTCTGAATGGTCCGCTCGGCCTGACCGTCAGTTTGCAGATGGAAAGCCGTACTGAGATTTACCTGGTTACCCAAACCTTGCTGAAATTTCTTCCAAAAATTTGCCGTGAACTGGGCCCCCCGATATGAGATAATAGAAAGTGGAGTGCCATGAAGCCTTACTATCTCCTTGATATAGAACTTGGCATAATGTTCCGCAGTGTTGGTGGACTTAACTGGCAAGAAGTGAGCTGATTTGGTGAGTCGATCCACTATTACCCAAATTGAGTCGTACTTGTGCTGAGTGCGAGGTAACCCCACCACAAAATCCATGTTAATCACCTCCCATTTCCACATCGGTATTTACATAAACTAAGTTAGCCCACCGGGCTGCTGATGCTCGGCCTTCACTTGCTGACAATTCGGACACTTAGATACAAAATCCGCCACACTCTTCTTCATACCATTCCACCAATAAACCTCTTTGAGGCCCTGATACATTTTCATAGAACCTGGATGTACGGAATACCTGGAATTATGAGCCTCTTCCATTACCCTCTCCCGAAGCTTATCCACATCTGGAACACATAATCTATCTTGACACCGCAAAACACCATCTTCACTACTGAGTGAGAATGCCGAAGTCTTGTTATTCAGAACCGTTTCCTTCATCTGAGCCAATGCTGGATCAATAAACTGCTTTTCCTTGATTTCCGCCACAAGTGACGATTCCGCTCCATTATGCACCATAACATTTCCCTCGTCTGATGCCAAAATGCGAACCCCTAAACTGGCCAATTGATAAACCTCTCGAGCCAAGGGTCTCTGATCCACCCCCAAATGAGCCAAACTACCCATGGATTTCAAACTGAGAGCGTCGGCCACCACGTTTGCCTTCCCTAGATGGTACAAAATGTTCATGTCATAATCCTTGAGCAATTCTAAATACCGCCGCTGCCTCAAATTCAATTCTTTCTGCTTGAACAAGTACTGAAGGCTCTTGTGGTCTGAAAACACATCCACATGGACCCCATAAAGGTAATGCTGCCATATTTTCAAGGCAAATACAACTGCTGCAAGCTCCAAATCATGCGTCAGGTAATTCTTTTCGTGATTCTTGAGTTGCCTTGAAGAATACGCTATAACCTTCCCATGCTGCATCAATACACACCCCAAACCAACCTCATCACAATAAACCAAAAATCCTTCTGAGCCTTTCGGCAAGGCCAATACTGGTGCCGAGGTCAACCTTGTCTTCAAAACTTGAATATATTCCTCTGCTATCCAGGCGGGCTCCTGACTTCAAAACTTTAATTATTCTTCCTTGTTCTCCAGGTGGACGCCTGACTTCCAAAAACTTTAATTATTCTTCCTTGTTCTCCAGGTGGACGCCTGACTTCCAAAATCTTCAACTATCGTTCCTAAAACCCGTGTTGTTTTCCCTGTTTAGCACTTACTCTTCCTTGCGGCATGTTTCTCCGCCATCAATAACATTTCTCGTACCTGTTTCAAATCAAAGAACATTTTTTAGTTTGGAACGTGTTGATTGGTTGTGATACTCTTGCTGGGGATGGTTTTCCCTCTCTCCTTTCCGTACTCTGTTTTGTCTAACTGCCTTGAATCTGGTCAAGAATTTCCGACCTTCCGACTATTCCTTATCCACAAATTCCAGTCTGTTATTTTCCACTTCCTGCCTTCTTGTCTGAGACTTTCTAAGTGTTGCCTTACCCTTTTTAGACCTCTTATCTGATCCAAATACTTTTGCGGAATCTTAGTCATTCCATCATTTGGTCTAATAATGACGCCTCTTATGTCCTATTACCTTATCTTCGGCTTGTCCTAGCCACATCTCACTTTGCACCATTTTGGAAACTGGTAGTAAACTCTGAAAATCCTTCTTAAATCAACTATTATTGAAAAGCCTTAATCAAAAGAAATGAAATGCGATGATTTCAAAAAGATAGAAAAAATAGCAAAGAAAATCGTCTTTTAGAAGACATGCTTGAGAAAAGAAAAAGACTTATCTGAATGGGACAACCAATCCCAATGATCATGTTGTGCATTTGGATTGATCAAACCAGTATATTAAATCAATCAATTTTCCCACTGTCTTGCTTTGTGCCTCAAGGTTTCCACAACACAATTCTTTTGCCGAATCACCATCTTTGTTCAGCTTAATGCTTTGATGAATCTTTGTCGTCAACCTTCTATCATTTGTCCCTTTTCAATTCTTTGTCGCCTTATGGTGCCTGTTAAGGTTTTCACCAATAAGACTCTCATTTTTGGATTCTTTCAGCTCTCGTCGCCTTATAGTGCCCTTGCGAGTTTTCACCAATAAGACTCTCTCATTTTCATTTCTCTCAGCTTTCATCGCCTTACAGTGCCCTTGCGGGTTTTCACTAATAAAACTCTCTCATTTCATTTTCCTCGATTAAACAGAGTATTGCCCCTGACTTACTTGACTTGGCGTCCCTCGAAGACTGATCGGGAGGTCTTTCTTTGGACATCAATATGGGTTCTTGGATATGGTTGGAAAGAAAAGGGTATCAAAAGACTCAAAACAAATTCAGCGGGTTAGAATTACAACTTTTGGAATCAAATTTCTCATCACAAACACAACTTCTGCCCTAGTTTCTTGCCTGGGGATCTTTTGATTTTTGTTTCATTCATTATTTTTCTTTTTTTTTCTTTTCCATTCTTTTTGGTTACTGATTCCAAAAGAGGGGTACGAAATAAAATAAGTAAAGCTCAAAAGGGTGAACAAAAGGTAAAGTTTTTAGATAGCAGAACAAATTGCCTTCGTCATTTCAACCTTCGAGATAATGCCAAGTACAAACAATCAATGATTATATCAAAGAAATCATACATAATATCTCTTGACTACATCAGAATTGATAGACATATCTATGCATTTTCCTTCAATATCTTTTAAACATAAAGCACCATTGGACAATACTCTGGTTACAATGAACGATCCTTGCCAATTCGGGGCGACCTTGCCCTTTGCTTCAGCCTGATGTGGAAGGATCCGTTTCAACACTTGCTGCCCTACTTCAAACTTCTGGGGACGCACGTTCTTGTTGTATTCTCTTGCCATTCTCTTCTGATACAATTGGCCATGACATACTGCTGCCAGCCTTTTTTCATCAATTAAACTCAGCTGCTCCAAACGGGTTTTGACCCACTCATCATCATCAATCTCAACCTCGGCGTCAATCTGAAGGGACGGGATTTCAACTTCTGTAGGTATTACTGCTTCAGTGCCATATACCAACAAATAAGGAGTTGCACCTACTGAAGTACGAATAGTAGTGCGATAACCCAACAACGTAAATGGTAGCTTTTCATGCCATTGCCTGGAACCTTCTACCATTTTCCTCAATATCTTCTTTATATTCTAGTTGGCTGCCTCAACTGCTCCATTCGCCTTGGGACGATACGGGGTGGAAGATGCATAATCTTGAACTGTTGACATACTTCTTTCATGAAATTGCTGTTAAGATTAACACCATTATCTGTGATGATCACCTTTGGTATCCCAAATCGACAGATGATATTTGAATGAATAAAATTGACCACTGCCTTTTTGGTTACGACCCATTTGGTAAATAATAAATGGCCACCAGAATGAACCTGTGTCCATTGGATGCTGCCAGATCAATTGGTCCAATGACATCCATGCCCCATGCAACGAAGGGCCATGGTGCCGACATTGTGTGCAATTCTGATGGTGGAGAATGAATCAAATCCCTGTGTATCTATCATTGATGACACTTGCGCACAAACCTAATACAATCTTGCTCCATGGTGAGCTAATAATACCCTGCTCGAAGGATCTTCTTCGCTAACACATATCCGCTCATATGCGGTCCGCAAACTCCCGAATGTACCTCTGCCATGACTGTCATGGCTTGTCTAGCATCTATGCAACTTAACAATCCAAGATCTAGTGTTCTTTTGTACAATATTCCTCCACTGAGGAAAAATCTACTTGCCAACCGTCGAATCATTCTCTTTTGATCTCTTGTGTCTTGCACCGGGTATATCCCCATTCTGATATACTCCTTGATATCATGGAACCATGGTTCGCCATCGAGTTCTTCTTCCACCACGTTACAGTAAGCATGCTGATCACTGACTTGAATATGCAACGGATCAACATAAGCTTTGTCCGGATGGTGCAACATTGCTGCCAAAGTAGCCAAAGCATCGATAACCTCATTATGGACTCTTGGGATATGCCTGAATTCCACTGATAAAAAACGTTGACAAAGATCATGCAAGCATTGTTGGTACGATATGAGCTTCAAGTCCCATGTTTCCCATTCTCCTTGAATTTGATGTACCAGGAGGTCCAAGTCTCCCAAGACCAAAACTTCCTGGACATCCATGTCTGTAGCTAACCTTAAACCCAAAATGCATGCCTCGTACTCAGCTATGTTGTTGGTATAATAGAAACGAAGTTGAGTCGTAACAGGATAGTGATGCCCCATTTCAAAAATAAGCACAACCCCTATTCCAACTCCTTTCATGTTTGCAGCACCATCAAAGAAAAGTTTCCATCCTGGTTCTTCGGTCAGTTCCAGCTCATCAATATGCATCACTTATTCATCAGGAAAATAAGTCCTTAACGGCTCGTATTCTTCATCGATCGGGTTCTCGGCCAAGTGATCGGCCAGTGCTTCGGCTTTCATTACAGTCCTCATCAAATAGACGATGTCAAACTCCGTGAGTAATATCTGCCACTTCGCCAGTCTCCCTGTGGGCATAGGCTTTTGGAAGATACATTTCAATAGATCCAAGTGAGAAATAAGGTAAGTAGTATAAGACGACAGATAATGTTTCAATTTCTGTGATACCCAAGTTAGGGCACAACATGTCCTCTCGAGGTGAGTGTACTTAACCTCATCAGCCGTGAACTTCTTGCTAAGATAGTAAATGGCTTGCTCCTTCCTGCCGGTGATGTCATGCTGCTCCAGTACACAGCCAAATGAATTTTCCACGACCGTTAAATAAAGGATCAAAGGTCTCCCTGGTTCAGGTGGAACCAACACGGGTGGATTTGACAAGTACCTCTTTATTTTATCAAATGCCTCTTGACACTTCTCAGTCCATTCGACCGCAACATCCTTCTTCAGCAATTTAAAAATAGGTTCACAAGTTGTTGTAAGCTGAGCAATAAACCTGCTGATGTAATTTAATCTCCCTAACAGACTCATTACTTCAGTCTTGTTCTTCGGGGGTGGCAATTCTTGTATGACTTTGATCTTTCATGGGTCCAACTCAATGCCTCGTCGACTGACTATGAATCCCAACAGCTTTCCGGATGGAACACCAAATTCGCACTTGGCTGGGTTAAGCTTGAGGTTGTACTTTTGAAGTCTTTGGAAAAACTTCCTTAAGTCCCCGACGTGGTCGGTTTGTTGCTTTCATTTTATGATCACATCATCCGCGTACACCTCAATCTCCTTGTGTATCATATCATGAAACACAATAGTCATTGCTCTCATATAGGTTGCCCCAGCGTTCTTCAAACCAAATAGCATTACCCTATAGCAATAAGTTCCCCACGGCGTAATGAATGTCGTCTTCTATGCATCTTCTTCATCCATCAAAATCTGATGATACCCAACATAGCAATCCACAAATGATCCAATATCACGCTTTGCACAATTGTCAATCAAGATGTGGATATTTGGTAGTGGAAAATTATCTTTTGGGCTTGCTTTGTTGAGATTGTGATCGTCGACGCATACTCTGATTTTTCTGTTCTTCTTTGGCACCGGCACAACATTAGCCAACCAATCAAGATACCGAGTGACTCGAATAGCCTTTGTATCTAGCTATTTGGTTATCTCTTCTTAATCTTCACACTCATTTCAGTTTTAAATTTCCTTAATTTTTGCTTGATGGGAGGGAATGTCGGGTCAGTGGGCAATTTATGAACTACTAAATCCGTGCTCAAACCTGGCATGTCATCATATGACCATGCAAAAATATTTTTGAATTCAATAAGCGTTTTGATTAACTCTTCCCTGATATTCAGTTCAAATGGACGCTTACTTTGGTTTCTATTATATTATCTGCGTCCCCTAGATTGATGGCTTCTGTATTATTTAGATTGGGTCTGGGTTTTTCTTCGCAGTGACTTAGCTCCCTACTAATCTCTTCGAAGGCTTCATCCTCATCGTATTCAGACTCATCATCACAATCTACCTCTTGCACTATTAGTTCAGAGTCGGATTGATTTTTTAGACTGGGTTGAAGATCCATCAAGCATGCCATGTCATTAAGACCAGTATAAAGAGAACTGTATAGAAAAGAAAAGAAGAAAACAAAATTAAAATAAGGAATGAATAAGAGAAATTTCGATTTTATTGAAATACAAGATAACAAGGTTTTGCACACTTTGACAGACTGAAAAATAAAATCTAGATTACAACCCTGGAATAATCCAGACAAACATGAAGGAAAATCAAAGCGAACTACCAAGACTCCTTCCAGGTAGGGAGAGGAGTGGACCTCCAATTATTGAGATTTGTCTTGGGTCCCACAAATTGCACTTCGGCGTTACTAGGACCTTCTCCACTTTCTATCATGTTCACATCATTGAACAACTTCTCGAACTTCTCTATCAATTCTTTATCAGGGTCAACCATAGGACCAGGCATCATTATTGTTGGACGTCTTCTAGTACCAGACTTGACAAAAGATCTGGAAAGGTGCGAGATTGGCTTTGGAAGGACCCATGCCTTCTGCTTCATCTTCTTAGCTCTTCGGATGTCTGCAGCTGTAGGCTTGAACCCCAAACCTAAAGTTCCCACATTTTCCGATAGGGATACTGGCTGTATAATGCCTTAAAGATATGAACCCAAACCTTTTCCGGGCACGAAACCATTTCCCAACATTTCACAGGCTACCATGACAGATGCGGAGGTTATCTTTGTATTTGGAATGTACTTCCCCTCCGAAATTTTCTCGACCAATACTGTGTCACAAACTTGGTATACCCATGGCCCGATGCCGTTCCCTACTTCAATAAATGGTATAATGGTGTCGCTCTAGGAGCGTAGATTATCCTCACCATGAACCATAATCTCTTGTCGGTCCCATTCAAACTTAACCATTTGATGCAGAGTAGATGGAGTTGCCTTTGCGGCATGAATCCATGGACGCCCCAACAAAAGGTTGTAGGAGACTTCCACATCCAACACTTGGAATTTCATGGTGAACTCCACAGGCCCAATCGTCAATTCCAGCACTATATCCCTGACTGAATCTTTATCTCCGTCGTCGAACCCCCAAATGCAAATGCTATTCTTGCGGATTCTATCGCTATCCACTTTTAGTTTGTTTAAAGTGGAGAGAGGACAAATATTCGCACTAGACCCATTATCAATCAAAGCTCGGGGAACCACAAATTCCTCGCATTTTAATGTAAGATAGAGGGCCCTATTATTCTTGGTACCTTCTTCAGGTAACTCATCATCGACAAAGGTTACCCTGTTTACCTCAAATATCTTATTTGCGATCCTTTCCAAGTGGTTGACTGTGATCTTGTTAGGTACATGGGCCTCATTCAGGATTTTGACGATGTATATCGGAATCAATCAACAATGAGAGTAATGAGATATGAGCCGGCGTCTTCTTTAGCTGCTCTATGATAGAATAATCCTGCAACTTCATCTTCTTTAAGAACTCCTTTGCTTCCTCTTCGGTCACATGTTTCTTTACTGACGCTGGATTGGCCTTTCTCAATTCTGCGGGAGCAAAACACCTTCCCGAGCGAGTTAGCCCTTGGATCTCGCAAACTTCTTCTCTGGCCTTCTTTCCCTTATAGGTCAGTGTTACCCGATCATAATTCTATGGAATGGCTTTACCGTCAACTACCGGCAGCTGGACTACTCGCTTGATAATGACTCGGTCTATATGGGCACCTTCCACGATTAGAATGGGTATGTTTGTTGCTCCTGGCACAACCACCTTCGTTTCTCCCTGTTTCACTGCAACTTTGCTTGAAGACTCTTTCTGAACCACCACCACTAGTTTACTATTCGTTTCTTTCCCACTGATCAATGGCTTCTCACAAGTTGACTTCTTACCATGCCTGCCTTCACTGGACCTGATCATTATCACAGTTTGCGAGGGTTTTTTAGGCTCTCCTTCTTTTTGCACTAGCTCAATCATATTGGTCTCGTGATGGGCCGGGAGCAGATTCCGATTTATGTTGGGCATTTCCGGGGCTTGAACCTCGATCCGACGGGTGTCGATGAGCTCTTGGATAGCTGTTTTCAACTTCCAGTATTTCTCTGTGTCATGCCCCGGGGATCCTGAACAATACTCACAACTCACCGAGTGGTCAAGATTTCTCGGAGGGGGGTTTGGCAGCTTAGCCTCAATCGGATTCAACATCCCTACCTGCCTCAGCTTGTGGAATAGACTGGTATAGGATTCTCCCAGTGGAGCGAAAGTCTTTTACTTTTGTGCCCTCTCATTCCTGAAGGCTTGGTTTGGACGGAAACCTGTTCCAGAGGGGTTTCTGTAGGCTCTTGGGGGTGGGTAGGTATTTTGTGGATTTAGGTAGGTATTTTGTGGGGCCGGTGCACACCATTGTGCGTGGGCAGGAGGTTGAATGTATGTCTGAGCATGATGGACAGAGAAGTGGGGATCTGGTGGCGGGTAGTAATGTTGTGGTGGGTTATATGGAGTGTGGGGGTAAGCTTGAGGGTGGGGTTGAGGCTAGTTATAGTAAGGTGATGGGCGCCTGGGCCAAGTCCTTGACTCAATTGTCGCAATGTCCTATTTCTTCTTCCTTCCCGATACACCCCCAGTACCGCTTTGGATGGCTTGGGTGGTTGCCTTAATTGCTGAATAACTCATGATTTTGTTGGACCTAAGTCCTTCCTCCACCATGCCTCCCATTTTTACCACTTCGTTAAAAGACTTCCCTACCACTGATACCAAATGACTGAAATAAGTGGGCTCTAAAGCCTGCAAGAAGTAATCAACTATTTCACTCTCTTTAATTGGAGGGTCAACTCTCGCAGCTTGCTATCTCCAGCGGAAGCCATATTCTCGGAAACTTTCTCCGGAGTTCTTCTTAATTTTTGTCAATGACAGACGATCAGGGATGATTTCAAGGTTATACTGAAAGTGGCATGCAAATGCTTGGCCTAGATCATCCCAAGTGTACCACCGACCATGATCTTGTCGAGTGTACCACTCCAAAGCTGAGCCACTCAAACTCTGACTAAAGTACGCCATCAATAACTCATCTCTCCCGCATGCTCCTCTCATCTTACTACAAAATCCCCTCAAGTGTGCCACTGGATCCCCGTGTCCATTGTACAAATCAAATTTAGGCATTTTGAACCATGTTGGTAGTTGTACGTTTGGAAACAAACACCAGTCTTTGTAAGCTACACTTACCTGACCTTCTAATCCCCTCATATCTCTAAAGGACTTCTCCAAGCTCTTGACCTTCCTAGACATCTCTTCCTGCTCAGAATTTTTGGCTGGTTTCTCCACTCCTATCGGGAGATCCAAGTGTGGAGTATAAGAGTAGGGTTCAGGAGCTTTGAAAGTGGGCTCCGGAGGATAATATTGGTTGTCAGGAGCCAGGAAAATAGGCTCGCTAGAGGATGGTTGGAACGTGGCTGGTGGAGATGCCACGAAAACCGATGTGATTGGTGGAGGAGGGTATGGAATTGGTTTTGGTGGTGGAGCTTGTGGCGTATGGGAGGTGGTTCCTTGGTGGTGTTGATAGAGGGAAAAATTTGGGGATGAATCTGAAACAAGATATTTTGGAGATTGAGCCGGTGTCGGGAAGGAAAGTAGGGTTAGCCGGATATGCTGGTGGTGGCTGACCCTTGGTCCAGGCCTGGTACATCTCGGCCATTTGTTGCTTTAGTTTGTACATCTCCTCCTTCATTGTTTGCACATATAACTCTTCCCCCTCAACACTTACTTCTCTATCTAGACTAGACATGATTTATGGTATTTCTCCCTTTGATCTAGTTTGGTAATGGTAATTTGCCAGTATGCTCTAGGTAACTAACTACTTGAATTTTCTGGAAGACAACAAACTTGTTAGTTTTTAGAGTTTAACAAATATGCAATTGCACATAGGGATGCAATGCACCTAGGCAGTTAATCATTTTCTATCATGCATTTGCTTCGGTTCCGTGCGTCATTCCGGTCTCTCATAATTGTGCCCCTTCTTTTAATGCTTTTCAAATTTTCCTTTATTTAATCCCTCTTTATTTATTTTTCATTTTTCACTTTTTCTTTTCTTCTTTTCATGGTGGTCGGATCTTATGGAGATTGCCTACATATCAATCCCCCCATGAATCAGATCGTGCATAGTTTTGGCAGATAAGTGCAAAATGACTAAAACAATTTTTGGATTTTTTCTTCTTTTTTTTTTAAATTTTCCACAATAGGAAAAATGTGTTTATTAAAATGACACATTTTATTACGATATTAATGGACTCCAAAAGACTCTAGCATCAAAATGGCAATACAACCTAAACTAGGCTAACAGACTCTGACGGACAAATTTTTTTTTTTTTTTTTAAAACAAAAATAATCATCACTATTTCTCAAAAAATTTCCTAAAATATCCGATTTTTATCAATACGGCCCTTCAGCACTTCGAAGAAGATTTAAAGGTTGTGTTTGCTAACCGGCCAAATTTTTTGAGAAGTGACCAAAGGCAGCTGTTCTTGCAAAAACGGCATTCCGACGTCCTTTTGAGGAAATTTGGCTATTTTGGACAAGAATGGCATTACCTTTACTTATGGAAAAACAACGACATTTACTTACCTTATAAAATTTTTCATTTTTTTAAAAATGTTTTTTTTCAGAATAGTTGAACCCGATATGGGTTGCCTACATATCCCACATCCGGTCAACATGCAACTCCGAAGCAAATAAATGCACAAGTAGCAAGTAAGATGCATCAGGATGGTCTTTTTATTTCGGGTACACCTGTCCTAGATAGACCCAACCCCTGTGTTGAATCTCCAAAGTCAAATGCACGTGATGCAAACAAACGTTCCTACTAGGGATCCAGTATGAGGCTTTGTTATTCTAGGTTAAAATCTTATTGGAGAAACTATCTATATTGGCTTACTCGAGCGGACAACTCGAGCCGAGGAGGGTCAGTGTACTGGCAGCATTGCTTTCCAGCTTAACTGGTGGTGCTCCCCGCCTAAAACAGGTGTGACTAAAATCCTTCACCGGGTGACAAGCACCTCGGCTATCTTAAAGAAAGCGGGCTATGTCAAGCAATTGCCCAATTTTAATGTCAAGAAGACTCAGAGGGGATGCGTGAGAAGAGATTTTATATGCAGTTCAACAATATCAAAGCAGTAAAAAGCAACATTTAGCACATTAGGCTCAAATATATAATTAAAATTAGATAATAAATAAAGCCAATATAATAATTATTCCAAGCTCGAATTTATAACCCTGAACCAGTGGTTCTGGGTTAAGTTCCCCAGCAGAGTCGCCAGAGCTGTCACACCTCCTTTTTTTCACACCCGACAGGTAGTACAATGGAGGTTTTCCAATTAAACGACAATCGAAACGGGATTTATTTTTAAAAGATTCAGAGTCGCCACTTGGGAGATTTATGGTGTCCCAAGTCACCGATTCAAATCCTGAATCGAGGAAAAGGTTGACTCTGTATTACAGTCCGCGAACCAGAAATCCTGAATAAGGAATTCTGTTAACCTGAGAGAAGGTGTTAGGCATTCCCGAGTTCCGTTATTCTAGCACGGTCGCTCAACTGTTATATTCGACGTTTATCTAATTTTAAACAATTACGAACCTATGTGCAAATTTAGTTTTAATCGCTTTTATTAATTTCAAATAATTGGTTCAAGGTTATTTAAAACATATGTCCAGCCACGCTACATGAAATGCACCCGTGAATCACGACACGTTCTATTTAACCTTGTTAGAAAATTAGAATCGGGTCACATGAAATGCACCTCCAAATTTTAAATAATAACTAACAATTATATTTAGCGCACCTAGAGTGAACTACCAAGTTTATTTATTTATTTATTTATTTATTTTTTAATCTAAATTAAGACATTTGTGAGGGCCATACGTTTGAGGTTTTCTTTGGCATGTCACACCTCGATTTATTTTAACCAAAGGTTTCTAAACTAACTCATGAGAGCAGTAAACTATTTGTATTATCTAATTTGGCTCACTTCCATTATAAAAGGGGTTTGGCTAATTGATTAAAAGGCATAAGGAATTCTCGAAACAATTTTACGAAACCAGACTTAACCAATTTTGTAGCAATGGAGAAATTAGGCCAATTATTCGAACAAGTTGGGCCAGCAACAGCCACCAGCGAGAGAGTGTGTGGCAAGGCTGGCCATTTTCCTTTTTTTCCAAATGCCTTCAAGGCTCTGGGCCTAAATTGAGCCCAAGTCCAACAAAGGAATGAATGCAGCGTATTGACCAGAGATCGAATCTTTGGAGGGTCAGATCATTCTAAGCTCCAAAAGATTTGGGTTTTAAAACAAAGCCACATGATCCAAACCTAAATCACATGGAATTTGTTGATATAAGCAGAAACAACCTGAATTAATTGAGATATAAATGCATGAAAACACTCAGAACTTCTCAAATTTGAACCCTTAAAACTCGTAAAAGATAATTTTGAAACCTATTGAATAAGCATAAAGATCTAACAATTTTCATGTGAGCCAATGAGCTTTGGGACTGTAAGATTCCACTCACACTCCTAAAGAAAGTCAGTGACTAAGTTCTATA
>MU671207.1:97636-119238 GCA_026770625.1 Nicotiana glauca | reverse complement strand
TACAATAACGGCTTCGTATTCTGCCTCGTTGTTAGTCATCTCGGGGCATCGTATGGACTGGCGAATAGTTTCGCCTGTAGGGACTTCGAGGATGAGTCCCAGTCCTGATCCCGAGGCATTTGCGGCCCCATCGGTATAGAGAGTCCAGAGGTCGGTATTTGAGGCGGAATGTAGGACTTCCTTTTCCGCATCTGGCAATATTTTGGCGCTGAAGTCAGCCACAAAGTCGGTGAGGACTTGCGACTTGATGGCGGTTCTAGGAATGTATGTGATATCGTGCTCGCTGAGCTCTATGGCCCATCTGGCGAGCCGGCCCGATAGTTCGGGCTTGTGCAAGATGCTCCTCAGGGGGAATATGGTCACTACTTTAATGGGGTGGCATTGGAAATAGGGTCTTAGCTTCCTCGAAGCCGTGACCAGTGCCAGAGCCAATTTTTCGAGGTGTGGATATCGTATTTCGGCGTCTACTAGGGTTTTGCTGATGTAGTAGATAGGTGATTGCATACCTTTTACTTCACGAACCAATACTGCGCTGACTGCGACTTCCGATACGGCCAGGTATGTCAGTAAAGGTTCGCCCGGTTCCGCCTTTGACAGTAGCGGTGGTGATGACAGGTATGCTTTCAGTTCTTGCAGGGCTTTGACACATTCTTCGTTCCAGTGATATCCGTTGTCTTTCCTCAAGACGTTGAAGAATTTGTGGCATCTGTCCGAGGATCGAGAGATAAAATGGGAGAGGGCAGCTACCCGACCCGTCAATTTCTGGACCTGCTTTTTGCTGTTGAGCACTTCGGGTATTGAAGCGATTGCTTTGATTTGATTAGGGTTGACTTCGATGCCTCTTTGGGACACGAGGAAATCTAAAAAATTTCCTGACGCCACGCCAAAGGTGTATTTTTCGGGATTCAGTTTCATCCCATATCTTTTCAGTATTTCGAAGGCCTCTTGCAAGTGGTTGATGTGGTCTTCCTTTCTAGCAGACTTCACTAGCATGTCGTCGATGTAAACCTCCATGGTCTTTCCGAGCTGTTCTTTGAACATCTTGGTGACCAATCTTTGATACGTGGCCCCCGCGTTTTTGAGCCCAAAGGGCATCACTTTGTAGCAGTAGGTACCCTGATGCGTGATGAACGTGGTTTTTTATTGGTCTTCTTCAGCCATTAAGATTTGATTATAACCGGGATATGCGTCCAAAAAACTTAGCAGTTCATGTCCGACAGTGGCGTCGATTAGTTGGTCGATGTGTGGGAGGGGGAAGGAGTCCTTGGGGTATGCCTTGTTCAGGTCGGTGAAGTCCACACACATTCTCCATTTCCCGTTCTTCTTTTTGACCATTACTACGTTGGCGACCCACTGCGGGTATTTTGACTCTCTGATAGAGTCGTTGGCGAGTAATTTGTCCACTTCTTGGCGGACTGCCTCGTTAATCGCGATGTTGAATTTTCTTCTGATTTGTCGTACCGGCGGATGTAACGGATCGACGTTGAGTTTGTGAGTAGCGATATCCGGCGAGATCCCTGGCATTTCTGCATGGGAAAAAGCAAATATGTCTGCATGGTTAGTTAAAAATTCACGATACTTACTTGGGTTGGTAAGCCCGTGGCCGATGTATGCTTTCTTTTCGGGGTTGTGGCGATCCAGCTGAACCGGATCGAGGTCCTCGATCGTCGCTTTGCAGGCTTCCACAATGTCTGGGTCGCTGATGGTATCAGTCATCGGGTCCATTTTGGTCCCCGACATGGCTAATTGCTATGCTTCTGCGCTTGCTCCTTTTAGCTGTCGGATGTGGGCGCAATCCTGTGTTATCTTGTAACACTCTTGCGCTGTGCGTGGCTCTCCTTTGATGCTGAATATCCCTCATGGGGTAGGGAACTTGATCGCCTGGTACAAACTTGAGGGGACCGCTCACATGGCATATATCCACGGGCGCCCGATGATAACATTGTACGTCGTTTCTTGGTCCATTATGTGAAAAGTCGTCTCCAATGTGACTTCCCCCGCAAGGACGGGTAAAATCATTCTCCTGATGTACGTTCCACTGCATTATTAAAATCGGTTAAAGTTACACAATGGGGTATTATCCTATCCTCGAGTCCCATCTGTGAAAGGACTCTTGGATGGATGATGCAGGCACCGCTTCCGTCATCGATCATAACTCTCCTGACGTCCGTATCAACAATACGTAGAGTGATAACTAAAACATCATAATGGGGAAAACACAAATCGTCGGCATCAGACTTATCGAAGGTGATACTCCCTTCGAAGTCATCGTACCGTTTGTGGGAGATGGTTCGCTTCAGCCTGTGTGTGTTGGCGAATTTGACGTGGTTGATGGCAACGTCGGCACCGTCTCCGACGATCATGTTTACTGTCCGTGTCGGGGAGGGTGGCTTTGGTGGCCCGCGGGACTGTTCTTGCCCGCGTGCGAAATTAGCTTTTCCCTTGTCGCTAAGCAGCTTCTTTAGGTATCCCTGGTTTAGCATTCTGACGACTTCCTGTCGTAGGCCTATGCAATCTTCGGTTCTGTGTCCCCGCTCTTGGTGGAATTCGCACAGGACGTTTGATTTCCTCGTAGCGGGATCTGATTTCGTTTTCTGAGGCCACTGCATCTTGGTGCCAAGCTTTTCCAGTGCATACACTATCTCTGAAGGAGAGACACAAAAGTTATGTGATGAAAGCAAAAGGGGCATACCTCTTTCGTTCCTGAGTGGGGCGAGATGCCGTTGTAATGCGTCTGTGTGACGAGGAGGCGGATGAGGAGACCTCATGTATGGCTGATGCCGTTCTTTACTGGGGCGAGGGGGAAGTTCTCGGCGTCCTTCGTGACGTCGATCTTTCCTTGTGTCAGAGTGTATAGTTGTCAATCGTCGGGTCGGCCCGTTGAGATCGTCTTCGTATGCTCGTACCTCGGCGCAGTAGGCGTTGTGGATCTCATCCTAAGTTGTGGAAGGATATTTCATGAGCCGGCTTAGTAGCTTCTTAGTTGCTCTAGAACCGTCTCTGCTGAGTCCGTTTAGGAAGGCAGCTACCGCCATGCCTTCCGACGCGTTTGGAAGGCTCATCCTTACCCTGTTGAATCTAGCGAGGAAGTCCCTGAGGCCCTTGCCCGTAGTTTGCCTGACGGCGAAGATGTCATTCACTCTTGCCTCTGCCTTCTTTGCGCCGGCGTGCGCGGTGACGAACTTGTCCGCCATTTCTTCGAAGGTTGAGATTGCTTTGGCGGGCAGTTGAGAATACTATGTTAGGGCTCCCCCGGTCAGCGTCTCGCCGAACTTCTTCAGCAACACAGATGGTACCTGCTCTTTCGACAGGTCGTTACCTTTCACGGCGGTGACATAATGGATGAGGTGATCTTCGGGATCGGCGGTTCCATCGTATACCCTCAAATAAGGAGGCATCTTGAAAGTTTTTGGGATGGTGTAAGGGGCGGCTTCCTCGGAGTAGGGTTGTTCTACGAACCTTCCCACGTCGCGTTTAGGTAGTAGTTTAGGCGCTCCGGGTATCTTGTCGACCCTATCGTGATGCTCTTTCATTTGGTTGCGGAGGGCCTTGTTTTCGTTCTCCATTTCTTCCATTTTTCTCAGAATGGACGCCAGTGTGTCATCGTGGATTTGCGTCTCGACGGGTTGGTTGTTGGTTCGCGCTTCCTCTTGCTCGTCCGCTATGGTAGCGATACTTGTCGTCGGTACTGCTTTTGCGTGGCTCTGTGGTGATTTTTCCACTAAGCCGTTCAGGGTACTCGTCAACCATTCTTCCAGCAATTTTCTAACCGCCGGGGGTGCTTCTTTTGCAGCGGGCGTGGAAGCTTCTTTGTCCTGCAAGGTCGCAAGGTTCCCGGATGGGGAAGGTGAAGCTTCTATCTCTGGCGCGGTATCAGGGGTGGTGCTGGTGGTAGTGTTACCACCGACCTCGTTCAGGGAGCTCAGGAGGTTGGCGGTGACTTCCACTATAGCTTTGGACCTGGTGTTGTTTTCAGCCATTTCTGGGTTTTCGTGGGAAATAGATGATGTAGTTATCTGATCTTTTGGGTGTATACTATAGGTTTGATTCTCGAAATCCCCACAGACGGCGCCAAATTGTTTGACTCAAAAGTTATCGATTACTTTATAAGTCATGGACAATCAAAAGTTGTGAGAAAGGGGTAAATCGTAATCAACTATAATAAACCCCGAAGATAGATCTATAGCTTTTATATTGCGAATCTTGATAAGAAATGGCGAGATTATGTGAACTATCAATGAAAATCACTAGGAAGGTGAAGAGAGAATAATTATCATAGAGAGAATGATAGAGAGAGAGAGATAATCAGAAGTTGTATCCATATCAAAAAAAAAATCCTCTTTCACAATATGAAGGTCTCCTTTATATAGCAAGAGACCTCCCTCGAAATAATCAGAAAAAGGTACAAAAGTAGACAACCTCTCCCTGATAGGGACGCTGCCTTTTTATATCCGAGCCGTAGCCTTGTCTCAGTAGGCGTATACTCAGTGGGCGTACCCGTCGGTATAGTCATACTGAGGGTCAACTCCGACCCCATTCGGCTGGGTCCGTCATATTCTCAAAAGTTCGATACGTTGAGAGGTCGTTAACGCTCTTTGAATGAGGACGCCTGAATTCATGTGTCGCTGCTCATACCCTTACGTCTGTGTTACGTCCTTGCTATAGGAGACGTAGGAGAGAGAGAGTCGTACTCTCGCCATTTTCCTGATACGAGGAAAGTCATACTCTGCCCCTTGAGGTCGAGTCCTATTTTACCCCATACAGTTACATTTAATCCAAATATGAAAAAGGAAGTACTAAGTTAATTCGGTCACTTATGAACATAAGGATATCCATAATATTTTTGTCATCCAGCGTGGAGTGGGGTTTAAACGGAATCCGTAGACTGGAATTGGTAGTGTAAGTAACAGAAGGGAAACATAAACATTGTTAAAGTTTCGACCAAACATTAAAAAATAAAAATAAAAAGAGGAAAGAAGGAAAAAAGCAATTCGAGAAACAGTGATAAACGTATATATGAAAGATACATATTTAATATTTATTGATTTAGGGTAAACGCTAAAGGTGAATACGTTTTTATCATGTTAGAATAATATGTACTTGATACATTTTATTTCAATTGAAATTCTTGAAAGAAAAAATGATATATCCAACCCCTTATTGACATGTGGAGTTTACATATTGATCATTTTGTTTTTGCTACTACAAGTGTAGAACATTATCCTTTGCGTGTGAGAGAAACAACTAAGTTGATGTAAACGGCTCTATTCTTGTAAATGTAATCATCCACAAGATCACTATACACTTTAAACAAGTCATCCATAATTTCATTTCCAAAATGAGATCCCACCATTGATTCAACCACAGCCCTAATTGTTTTAGCAACTTGCTGACCTCTTGATGCTGATTTCATACACAATTGGCCATTTTTGTCATCGCCATCGCATGGTGTAGAATTCAAGGAAATACTGGCGTCCCACTCAACCTCAAAAGTCTCGAGATGATTAATCAGAAATGAACCTTCTTTTTCCACTGCGATTGCCACTTCCTCGGGGCATGGTGCATTAAAGGAGTCTACTTTCTCCTCTTCTACTAAGCCCTGCATAGATGAATTAATATGTTTAGGGAAGAGAAATTTTGTGTGAGGGAAGTCTTCACTCAAAAAGGTGGTATGATATATGAATAAATATTTATTAATATGGTCTCAAATCTAAGAATACCAAAATGGTGATAGTACTAGTATGGCTGCTACTTTTTGCACCCAAAAAAATGATAGTACTATTATAGACCCCTAGTTCATACCAAATCTAAAATTTTAAGTAGGCGTGCCACATAAAATTGGATATACAACTTATAAGGAGTAATTTTTGGGAAATTTGCTCTTTTACTCCCTCAAATATAGACAAATTTAATCTTCAATTAGTTAAAATATGCAATATCAAACCCTCTATTTTGATTTTTCACAAATTTAATGAATCAATAATTGTTACAGCATTTGTTATGGTAATTTTTATAATAAGAGCCCGTTTGGCTTAGCTGATTTAGAGTAGCTGATAAGCATATGTGCTGAAAAGCACTTTTAACTGCTGAAGCTGATTTAAAAAATAAGCAGTTACGTGTTTGGATAAAAGTGCTGAAATTAATAATAAGCAGCTAAAAAATTGGGTATACAAAGAGTTTTGTTTAAAAAGAAGTATTTTAGGGATAGAATAGTAAATATTTTGGTCAAACCTAAAGTGCTTATAAGCTAAAATTTAATAAGTTAGGGGAGACCAACTTATGACTTTTGGCTTATTTTTGGCTTATAAGCACTAATTTATAGGCACTTTTAATTTTACCAAACGCATAGATAAGCCAAAAAGTGCTTATAAGCCAGTTTGACCAACTTATAAGCTTAGCCAAACACCCTCTAACTCCAAATTGAGGGTAATACATTTCTAAAAAAATCTAAATACAACTTCTTTAGCATAAATGGAATAAAAACACATTTTAATAGTGCTTACATCATTATATATCATAAGAACCAAAATCAGAATTTACCAATAACTAACGGCCCCGACTGTGCTTTTTTATTTATTTAAAAGACACTTTTCACCGTAATATTTTAGTTAAAAGTTGTAGGTGCATCCAGGACAATATGAATAGTAAATATGCGATACTGCTTTTACCTTTAGGAAAAATCGAAAAAACTGATCATATTGAATTTTGACTTCTTTTTTTTTTTTTTTAAAAACCAGAAATAAGTATGTTGTTATTGTTGTAAATTAGCATCCAAATACAAAGAGATCAAAAGATAAGTTTAAGAAAGTGACCTTAGAGACCAAAATAGAGAGTGCATGGGCAAGAAGCTCCCACTGGTAGTAGCAACCATCTTCCGCCGTGGGATCAATAGAGTTCCTCCCCATTAACGACAACAACATCCGCCCGCCGGGAACCATCTCCGGCGAACGTGATTGAAGAAATAAGGAGAAGTCATTTTGAATCTGTGACATGTATTTATTGATTACTTCACTTGGACTTGTATTTGATATGTATAATTTCCCTTTGTTTAGTGCTGTCCTTGCTTTGGTACCAAACCAGGTGGAACCTGTTTGATGATTTTTCATACATTTGAAAAAAAATGAGTTTGACGTGTAATTGAATTCGTGTGACCTATAATCTTATGACAAAAAAAGGTACATAAATTAATGGCAGAATACTCATACTGTAAAGTCATTGAAAAAGGACAAATATTAATGAGTTTGACATGTGTAATTGAATTTGAGTGAACTATATTCTTATGACAAAAAAGGTACATAAATTAATGGCAGAATACTAATACCGTAAAGTCATTGAAAAAGGACAGATATTAAACATCTTATGACAAGATTGGTCAACCTACTAGTAGGTAGAGTAGATCTCTATTACTTTCTTTTGTTTTTTCCTTTTTGGTGACATATAGTGTAAAATTCAGTACTACAACAATAAACTCAGTGTGATTTTAAAAAAAACCCTTCCATTCCAGTTTATGAGGCTGGAATTGAAGTAATCAGTTAAACAACTTTAAAAAATTTCAATGAAAATTCAAACATAAATTCTTCAAATTGAATTAAAATCACATATTCAAAAACCATATAAAAATTATTCTCTCCGTTTCAATTTATGTAAATCTATTTTCTTTTTAGTCCGTATCAAAAAGAATGATCTATTTTTTTATTTGGAAACAATTTACCTTTATGCAATGATTTATAGTCACACAAAATATATGTGTTTCATTTTACACCACAAATTCAAAAGTCTTCTCTTTGTTCTTAAATTTCGTGCGCAGTCAAATAAATTCACATAAATTGAAACGGAAGAAGTAGGAATTTTTCAAGTCATTATGGTCGGACGGTATAGTAGATGACTAGTTGGAGTTGACATACATAAGCCCGATACCTGCGAGGTTAGTTTGCACATTTCGATAAAACATTTCGCTAGCTGGCGCATAGCAAGCAAGACAAGGATTTCCCTAGGTATGAGAAATTGGTTATGAAAGCAAACAACCTACAAAGGTTGTTTTGCAAAAATAATGGATTAGTAGTATGTCTGACAGTGCTCCCTCTAACTGACAAATCAAACAAATAGGGTACTCCCTCGTTCCAATTTATGTGAACCTGTTTCATTGGGCACAGAGTTTAAGAAAAAAATAAAGACTTTTGGAATTTGTGGTCCTAAATAAATCCAAATATAGTCCAGAGTATTTGTGTGGCTATAAAAGCTTCTCATTAAGGGTAGAGTTGTAACTTTAAGCTAAATTGTTACCAAATTTAGAAAGGGTTCATTCTTTTTGGAACGGACCAAAAAGGAAATAGGTTCAAATAAATTTTTTTTAATAATGGTAGGGAGATTGGATTGGTGTGAGTGTCAGTGTACCGCACTTTGGGTACAAGGTAAAAAATTCTACTCCTATTCTTTTGACCATCTAAAATGAAGAAAAGAAAAAAGGGGCGAGGTAAACAAATTAATAAAGAGCTAACTTTTTTTAAATATTTTAATAAAATAGTACTATAAAACATTTAAGAAAATCATAGTTAAAGAAAAATCTCGTTAACAACCTGAACATTACGTATATTAATAATGCCACATAAACTGAAATAAAAGGATGAAAATTGAGCGAACTAACCTGGGAGAGCCAATGGAGACTAGAGGAAGAGTGAAAAAAGTGCATGCTTTTTAGTGGAAAAAGCCTTCCATAAAATGAACCAGGTACCCCTGCAACATAGCAATTTTCTAAAGCTTTCTCTTCTTTTACTTTGTGAAAAAATTCTGGCAAAGACCTAAATATATCATTAAAATCATTCCCCGGAAGATCATTCAGAGAAATTCTCAACTCCAGCAACGAGCTGCCTGATTTTCGACACGTTGCGTCTATGATGTTTATAACTTCTGTGACGACCATTAAAGTGTTCGGCCCCGAGGAACAACCTAAATCAGCAATGCCAATGCTTTCTGGAATTTTTTTGTTCTTCCACAACATGCTTATCACTGCTTCTTTAAGCCTTGAATTTGTTGCTGATATTATCTTCCTCTACAAATTCATTAAACCAAATTTCAATAACACTGGTCTAATAATATTTCTTTTTTAAATGAAATTTTTTGGGATGAGTACTAGAATTTGATTAGATTTTAAGAACCGCTTAATAGAAGAGTTTTCAACTGGATCAGCTTCCTTAAATAATCAAATCAGGACCAACAAGGGCCGTAGTGGAGTGGTAAGTATTCATTGAGGTCTCGTGTTCGAGTCTCTGGGTATGTAGTCGCCTTTGTTAGGGAGCGTTTTACCTCAGTGTAGGACTTCCTGACGTGAATCCAGATTTAGTCAGGTCCCAATAACGAACACCCGGATGAAAAACCAAAAAAAAAATCACCTCTCAAGCCAATTTATTTTATTATTAGTTCTATTGATTCCATCCACAAACACCTTGAAAAATCTTCATGTGGCCACCTTGATAGGTATAGTTAGACAAACAAATATTGTATTGCCCAAGGAAACCAATATAATAATATAAGAAAAATATTTTTTACCGGAAAATATAATTGATATATGAACTAAATTAAGGGAAGTATATATCAGGAAAGCAAATATATTTCAACAGTTTTAATCATTTGATAAAGATATAAAACCTGGATATTTGAGTTTTTGGCATAGCTAGTCTCTCCTTCTCCATTGTTCATGTGAAGTACCTGCATTACTTCCATCTTAATTTGCTCTCTAATTCTTTCTTTCTTTTTTTTCACTCTTTTAATTATTTCTTTAGAGAGCAGATTGTTGTGACTAAAAGAGCTGAAAATGTGCTAGTTTATATAGAGGCTTGAACAAAGCTATACCTTTTGCTACACTCAACTTCTTCGTACGCAATTAATTTGGATTATATCTTATCCATTGACATTGTTGTTTGACTTTTACTGAAGAAACTAAATAACATACACGGATGAAATTGTGTAAAATGTTTTCACATTATCAGTATAGTTTAACTTACGGTTATGAACAATTTTACGAAATTATAAATTAATGCTTATAATAAAATATTATTTTCATAATTATTTACTCCCTCCGTTTCAGTTTATATGAATCTATTTCTTTTTTGATTCGTTCCAGAAAAGAATGACCTTTTTCTAAATTTGGAAATAATTTAGGTTAAACTTTCAATTTTATCATTAATGAGAAGTTTTTATAACCAAGCAAATACTCTGGTATCATTAATGAGAAGTTTTTATGACCAAGCAAATACCCTGGGTCTCTTTTTAATTTGTTTGTGACCATAAATTTCTAAAGTGTTCATTTTTTTTTTAAAAGTCCATGTCCAGTCAAATAGATTCACATAAATTAGAACATGAGTAATAAGTAATAGGAAATAGTGCATAAAATTTATACTCCTAACTTAAATACCGTTTTTATTGCATCATACTTTAATGAAAGAAATTTTTGGGGTTTAGCGGTTCATGAATAGGATAGAATAAGAAGAGGGATCGCCTTAAATCTTAATTAATCAGCTATATTTCCTTTAGGAGAAGACACCCCCTTTTTCAAGGTTAGGTGTGATGACCCGCCACGTCATCATGCCACATAGGCGTCATTTGGCATATATTAATGTCATGTGAAAGCTTACATAAGAAGAAGGCTAGCATTTGTGAGAAGATTCTAGAGAAGTATGGACATTTCTTTAGGAAGAACCTAGATCTTTATGGATTTGCTAGGAAAATCTTTGAAATTTTCTAGGTTTATAGACAATTCTAGAGAATNCAATTCAAGTTCTCTCCAATACAAAGCTTCCTTTAACAATTCTCTTGTGTTCTTTCTTCCATCCTCTTAGCGATCTTGAGTGAAGTAAGGCTGACTTGGCATAGCAAGAACTTGAGCAAGTTGTGCAAGATCGTGAGCAAGTTATCAAGTGCCGCACGTGTACTTAGTTAATAACTAAGGACGTGACAACGTGGTATCAGAGCGAAGGTTTCAACTAAGGGAATGGCAAACGACGGAGAAATTAACGCTGCCAACACCCAAGCCAACGTCATCCAGGATGCTGCTGGCAAGAGCGGTCGTGGTAAAAAGAGGAATGCCACCAATAAGAGACAAGAGGTGCCACCAGAGGTTGTGTCAAATGAAGAGCTTACATCCCAAGAACCATCTACCACTCAGGCGAGCGAAGATGAAGTGGAGGTCCTGCTCGAGGACGTCTCGCTCGGTAAAGAGTGGGAGATGAAGATGAACGCGGGGATGGACGTCGTGGAGATCTTTGGCCAACGCTTGGGAAAGGTGGAAAGCACCTTTAGCGTTCTTGAGGGGCACACTCTTGAAGAGATTGAGCATATCCGAAATGACTTGGAGGGACGTACACAGACCGAGATGGAACTAAGGCAAACCATCACTGCCTTAGAGTGCAGACTCATAGAGGCTTTGAGTACTATCGATGCTATGAAGGCAAAGATAGATTCACTCGAGGAGCATGTCAATGCTGGCGTAACCGAGGCCGCCAGCAATGTTGTGGTAAAGAGAGAGGCCAAGATTGAGGCTCCCAAACCCCCGGTGTTCAAAGGTGTTCGTGATGTACAAGAAGTGAAAAATTTCCTTTGGCACTTGGAGAACTACTTCAGGCACGACAAAGTGAGGGACGATAAGGCCAAGATCAACACTGCGGTTTTGTACCTCTCAGAGACTGCCATGCTTTGGTGGAGAAGGAAGAGGGCCGATATGGATAAAGGTCTATATACTATTAGAACATGGGATCAGTTTAAAGTTGAGTTCAAGCGACAGTTCTTTCCAAACAATGTCTTGTACGAGTCAAGGCGCAAACTTAGGGAATTGAAGCAAACAGGGAGCATACGTAACTATGTCAATGAGTTCACTACCCTTATGCTTCAAATCCCCAACCTAACCAATGATGATTTGTTGTTCCACTTCATGGACGGGTTGCGAAATTGGGCTAAGTAGGAATTGCAACACCGACAAGTCACTGATATAGACCAAGCCATAGTGGAGGCCGAATCATTGATGGATTTTAGGCATGACAAGTACGACAAAGGCAATGGCAAGGAGTCAAAGGTTCACAATGTCAAAGGTGGGGGAGACCGTGGCAAAGGCAAGGAGATACATCAACAATACTCCAAGACTCAATATTCCAAAAAGTCGAGTGGTCGTCAGGGCTACGCCGAGAAGAAGGCACAGGCCGAGAAGAAGGGATGCTACATATGCGGAGGGCCGTACGGCTTCAGGAATTGTCCCGACCTAAAGAGCCTTAGCGCAATACTCTATGAACGAAAGGAGCATCCGCAAGGAGAGAGTTCGGGAACCGCACAGTTGGGTATGATCAGATTATGTGGTGCTATCACAAAGCAAGCTATCCATCCTATCGAGAGTGGCAATCAGTATGTGGATCTCACCATCAACAAAAAGCCCGCTCGTGCAATGGTGGATACTGGAGCAACTCACAATTTCGTGACTGAGGCTGCCACAAAGAGACTAGAATTGAAGCTTGCTCCAACCAACTCTCGCGTCAAGACCGTGAATGCCGAGGTACAAAATGTTCGTGGGGTAGCTAATGGAGTAGGTGTCAAATTGGGATCTTGGAAAGGTATGACAAACTTTACCGTAACTGCTATGGATATCTTTGACATCATATTGGGTCAAGAGTTCTTTAGACATTGTCATAATTTGATCGACCCCTACATCCAACGTCTCTTGGTTATGGAGCGAGAAGGAGCTTGCATGGTACCTACAATGACTATGCCACACGGACAGATCCAAGCATAAGTCTCAGCTATGCAGGTTGTCAAGGGGATCAAGAAGGGGCAACCATTGCAAGTATAGAGGAAGACAAGAGTTTTCAAGAGACATTGCCTCCTTGCATAGAGAAGTTGCTTGAGGAAAACAAAGATGTCATGCCCGAGGAGTTGCCTAAGCACTTGCTGCCTAGGCGAGAGGTGGATCACAAGATTGAGTTGGAACCAGGGGCTAAGCCACCTACATTTGCCCCATATCGTATGGCACTGCCCGAACTAGAGGACCTCAAGAAACAATTGAAAGAGTTGCTGGATGCTGGTCATATTCGCCCATCAAAGGCACCTTTCGGCGCACCAGTATTGTTCCAAAAGAAGAAGGATGGATCTCTGCGCTTGTGCATAGACTACCAAGCAGTTAATAAGGTTACAGTAAAGAATAAGTACCCGATCCCGCTCATTGCTGACTTGTTCGATAGACTTAGGCAAGCCAAGTACTTTACCAAGGTGGATCTTCGAAAGGGATACTACCAGGTTCGCATTGCTGAAGAGGATGAGCCAAAGATAGCATGTGTGATGAGATATGGAGCCTTTGAGTCGTTGGTGATGCCCTTCGGCCTAACCAATGCACCGGCCACATTATGCACCCTTATGAACAAGATTTTTCATCCCTACCTTGATCAGTTCGTGGTAGTCTACCTAGATGACATAGTCATCTTCAGCAACACCTTGGAGGAACACATGGAGCACTTAAGGAAAGTTTTACAAGTCTTGCGGGAGAACGAGCTATACATCAAGAGGGAGAAGTGCGAGTTTGCACAATCAAAGGTGCACTTATTGGGCCATATCATTAGCAATGGCGAGCTACGCATGGACGAGGCTAAGGTACGTGCTATCCAGGAGTGGGAGGCACCTACAAAGGTAACAGAGTTGAGATCCTTCCTTGGCCTTGTTAACTACTATCGTCGATTCATCAGTGGCTACTCAACAAAGGCTGCACTATTGACTGAGTTGCTAAAGAAGAACAAGCCATGGGATTGGAGGAGCATTGTCAAAAGGCGTTTGAATGCCTTAAGGCAGCTGTAACAGAGGAGCCAGTCTTGGCATTACCTGACTTTGCCAAGACATTTGAGATACACACAGATGCCTCAGACTTCGCCATTAGGGGTGTCCTAATGCAGTATAAAAATCCCATAGCGTTTGAGAGCCGGAAGTTAAATGAGACGGAGTAGCATTACACGGTGCAAGAGAAGGAAATGACCGCCATTGTGCATTGCCTTCGTACATGGCGATATTATCTGCTCGGGTCGAGGTTCATGGTCAAGACTGACAATGCGGCTACTAGCTACTTTCAGACGCAGAAGAAGCTCACACCAAAATAGGCTAGGTGACAAGACTTCTTGGCCGAGTTTGATTATGTGCTAAAGTACAAGCCGGGCAAAGGTAATGTTGTAGCTGATGCCTTGAGCCGGAAAGCCGAGCTTGCTGCCATCACTTCAGCATCTTAGGACATTCGTGAGGCTATAAAAGCAAGCATGCAACATGATCCGTCATCCAAAAAACTTATCGAGTTAGCCAACCAGGGCAAGACAAGACATTTTTGGGTAGAAGACGGCCTATTGCTTACCACGGAATGGAGGGTCTACGTGCCTAAGTTTGGAGACATTAGACGGCGGATCATAAGGGAAAGTCATGATACATTGTGGGCTGGTCATCCAGGCCAACGTCGCACCAGGGCCTTGGTTGAGTCAGTCTACTATTGGCCATGCATGCGAGATGATATAGAATGTTATGTGCAGACTTGTCTCGTATGTCAGCAGGACAAGGTTGAGCAACAATAGCCCGACGGACTTTTGGAGCCACTACCAATTGCAGAGCGTCCATGGGAGAGTGTGACTATGGACTTTATCACTTTCCTACCAAAGTCCGACGGTTATGTTACTATTATGGTGGTCGTGGATAGATTTTCCAAATATGCCACATTTATGCCCGCCTCACCAGGCTGCACAGCCAAGGAAGCCGCTAAGCTATTCTTTAAGAACGTGGTGAAGTATTGGGGCTTACCAAGGCATATAATCAATGATCGAGACCCTCGCTTTACTGGAAACTTTTGGAGAGAGTTGTTCGACATCCTTGGCACTGAGCTGCACTTTTCTACTAGTTTCCACCAAAAGACGGATGGACAAACGGAACGAGTCAATGCCTTACTAGAATGCTACTTGAGGCATTATGTAAGCGCGCATCAGAAAGATTGGTCAAGGCTCCTAGACATCACCCAATTCTCTTATAACTTGCAGCGGAGTGAGTCCACGGGGCGGACACCATTTGAGCTAGCCACAAGCCAACAACCACAAACTCTACATTCATTACCAGCTGCATTCAAGGGAAAGAGTTTGGGGCTTATCATATGGCCAAAGGATGGGAGAAGCAGCTTGACACTGCTAAGTCCTACTTGGATAAGGCAGCTAAGAAGATGAAGAAGTTTGCAGACCGTAAACGGCGTCACACGGACTATAGATTTGGGGACATGGTCATGGTGAAGTTTAACCCAAGACAATTCAAGGCACTACGGGTCATGCATCAGAATTTGATTCGCAAGTATAAGGGGCCATTTAAAATCGTCGCCAAGGTAGGCAAGATCTCATACAAGCTTGACATGCCATCGTATCTTAAGATCTACCCTGTCTTCCATGCCAACATGCTTAGGCCATATCATGAAGATAAGGATGATCCGAGTAGGGGACAATCAAGTCGAGCACCAATGACTATCACTGCCTCGCATGATCGGGGGATTGAGGCTATCATAAATTATCAGGCCAGGCGAAAATAAGGGCAAAAAGCCACCGCTATGTTCCTCGTCCATTGGAAAGGGCAATCACCGGAGGAGGTCACGTGGGAACGATATGAGGACTTATGGCAATTCAAAGATAAGATCTGAGAGTTTATACAGCAGCATTGCGCCGCGGTCGTCACAATATTAGGTGGGGGAGAGTGTGATGACTCGCCACATCATCATTCCACATAGGCGCCATTTGGCATATATTAATGCCATGTAGAAGCTTACATAAGAAGAAGGCTAGCATTTGTGAGAAGATTCTAGAGAAGTATGGACATTTCCTTAGGAAGAACCTAGATCTTTATGGATTTGCTAGGAAAATCTTTGAAATTTTCTAGGCTTANTATAAAGGGGGTCATTCATTTGTAATTCATCAAGCAAAACAATTCAAGTTCTCTCCAATACAAAGCTTCCTTTAACAATTCTCTTGTGTTCTTTCTTCCATCCTCTTAGCGATCTTGAGTGAAGTAAGGCTGACTTGGCATAGCAAGAACGTGAACAAGTTGCGCAAGATCGTGAGCAAGTTATCAAGTGCCGCATGTGTACTTAGTTAATAACTAAGGACGTGACATAACAGCTAGCTATTTTGCCTGTAGGAACTAAGTACGATGATGAAGTTTGCAGCCTTTAAATTAACTTCAACTCTAATCTCAATTAATGTTGCATCATTTATGTAGGGGCGGCACTAGGGTATTAGGAACAATTTGCTAGTTCGAAGGAAATTCTTAACTTTTGCTTAGACCCTTTATTTGTATTCGAAAATTTATTAAATATATATAAATATTTAATTTCAATTTAAAACGAGCTATGGTTTTAGTGACAAGTCCCAAACCTATAAATTTCAGAATTGTTGCCATGGCCTCGAAACTTGTATTAAAAGGAAAAATTGTCAACTTGAAGTGACCTTGTTGGCCCAAGTAAAGGAGAGTTTTGAAGATTGACAAAGGAACTCAGACATGGACCATCACTAATAGAGATTCGGCAAAACCTACCAAGAAAAACCGACCAACTTTAGTCAGTAAAAAAACCCAGCCAAAAACCGACCAAAGTTGGTTGGTATTTTAAAATATTTTAATTTTTAATTTTTCTTTATGAAACCGACCAACTTTAGTTGGTTTTCTTTAGCGCAACAATGCAGGAAACTATTTTTGAGTCCAGCAAAATTTATTTTTCAAGAACCGACCAAAGCTGGTTAGTTTTTGCAATTAAAATAAATAAAAATTAATATTAAACCAACTTTGGTCGGTAAGATCAGCCCGTCATTTTAAAAAACCGACCAACTTTGGTTGGTAATTTTACTTTTCAATAAAACCTATAATTTTGGTCGGTTATTTTCGTGCGAAATAGTATAAATAAATAAAAAAAGACAATCTTAAAATAAGATGCACAGATGGTCTAGTGGTAGAATAGTATCCTGCCATAGTACACACTCTGGTTCGATTCCCAGACGGTGAATCTTTTGATTACATAATTAAAGTACCGACCAACTTTGGTCAATTTTTTGTTGCAATATTTTGTTTTTGAATTTAATTTATCGACTTTGAATTTAATTTATCGACCAACCTTGGTCGGTAATTAGCGACCAACTTTAGTCTGTATACTAAAACGATCACAAAAATAGCGACCAAGAGTGTTTGGACGCGTTTTGGTTCGTAATTTGCCAAAACCGACCAACGTTGGTTGGTTTTTGTGATCGCCAATTACTAGATTTCTAATAGTGTATGTCCATCCTAGTGAACCACATATATGGTCAACTCAAGCATATGAACTTCACGTGAAGGAGATAAACCTCACTTACCAGAAGTGATACCTCCAGATTCATATTAGATAAGGAGAAAGACTCCTCATTCAAAGGGAACACGACTTGTGAGATGGATAGAGTTAGAGGATGAGACCCACTAGAACTCTTCCACCAAGGAAGAGTAGCATAGTATTCTAGTCAACCTGTATTTACTAACTCCATAAATATCAGTATTGTTCTCTGATCACGCCCAACTCTAGTCCTAAAAACGATAAGCGGTCGCTGCAAATATAATCCGGTCTAAAAGTTCAGAGTCGAATCCCACAGAGAACTAGGGCTTAGCTGTATTATCACCAAGAAGACAAGATTGAAAATAAATAAATAGCTAAAAACTAACTATGCTTGAATTGTAAACAATTGGAATAAAGGTCTAAGGTAATAGTTTCTCCCCGTTGTTGATTTCCTTAGTTGTATGTTTCTTATAGCTTTGACTTAGCTACCTCTTTCAATCATTAACTCTCCAACTATCATAAATCTCTCTCAAGCAATTATGATAATTTACTAGATGCACTCTCTCAAACTACGCTAGGTAGATTCGCATTACAGTTCACTTAGATCGTATCCGACATATCGTTATCTCTAATCCAACCTCTAAACCCTCGGTTATGACTCTCGCCAATACTCCGGGAGTGATATTGTTCAAACAACTACCTAAATATGCACTCTCTCAACAAGATACATAATAAATAGGGACGGCTAACTGAGGATCCTTTCCATTAACCAAAATCAAAACGTAGTTGAACAAATAGAGATTAACAACCAACTCAAAACTATATTAATATAACAACTAATTCATCCCAACGGGTTTCATCCAAAACCTTAGATAACAAATTAGCTATTCATAATAGTATGTAAAACTACAATAATAAAAGTCATAACCAACAATGAAAAATAGGAAGAGGAAGGAAAAACTTATTAAAGAATTTCCTGCCTTGCTCATATTGTGTCTCTGCCTCCTTAGGTCAAATATGTGTCAAAAATATGTCCAACTCCTCAAAAATACAGTTTTCCATGTATATATACCAAGTAGGGGCGAACCCAAATAATTATACCTTTTCCTACACAAAAAGGACAATATGTCACGTCTGGACTACCGCGGCCGCGGTGTGGACCGCGGAAGGCACTGTCTCAAACCGCGCGGAGACCGTGGTGACAACCACGGTGAACTTTCTACCGTAATTTTATCCCTGTTCTGCTTATAATTTAGAAAAACATAAAACATAAACGTTGTAGCCATTTGAGTTAGCTTTCCAAGAATATATTGTAGAGCCCAAATGGAGTTCTGAACAAAATGTTATTTCTATTTTACTAGACAGTGCGCAATATACCTCCTCGAGTCTTCGTTCGTACTTAATTTATCAAATTTGACCCCCGAACCCGATCCTAGCTTAATTTCTTGAGCTCTTACTCATACGTCGAAGCTCCAAATCACTTAATTTCATTCTATAACATCTATATAGCTTGGAATCACTCCTACAAGGCATAAAACATATTGTTAGTGCAAAACATTAGCGATTAAAGCGCAAACTCAACTAAAGTGCAGTAAATTAGAGTATAATAATCGACTAAAATATGTAATTATAGCCTATCATAAACACCTCACACTTAAACCATTTCTCGTCCTCGAGCAATCAAACTACTTTTTTTTATAGACACGACCTTTTTAAACAATTCTCCTAATGCAGCACACCAAGAGTATTTAAAATAGACTAAGCACAAAAGTGTAACATCTTCACCTCAAGATTTGACTCACAAGTGCCACACATTATTCACAACTCACCTACTTACTCTAACATAGAGGTCACTTATATTACCTTTCCTTCATGAATCAAGTGCTCTCACACAACACAAGATTAGGGGTGTGCATTTGAATCGGTTTATCGATAAATCGAATCGATTATTTGTTATCGGTTTATCGATTTCGATTTATCGATTTATCGATTTTGATTTCAAAATTTTCCTTACGATTTATCGATTTCGATTTCGATTTTGTTCTCTTCGGTTATCGGCTTATCGATAAACCGATAAGCTACAGTAATTTTTTATTTTTTTATTTTTTTTAAAAAAAAGTTTTTAAAAAATTTAATTTTTTTTACCCTTATTTTATAATACTCTTTCCTTTACCCTAAGTCCCTAACCCTATTATTTCCTTTACCACATTTAAGGAATGGTCATATTTAAAGCTCAAGGGAATGAAGTTCAAATTAATGAAAAACTGAATTAGCCGTGATGATGTATTTTGGTTTTTTGTTTTTTTATACCGTTGGAGTGATGATGGAATACATTTGATCATTTACTTTAGTTTCGTTGCATGTGTTTGTTGACACAATTTTTATGTTATAAATGGTGCTCCTCTTATTTTAGCTTTTTTTTGTCCATATTAGTTAGGTGTGTTTGTAGCGATATACTTTTCGTGGAATCCCGTAAATTTTCTTATTGGTGTAATCAATAATCGAATCGATAAGCCCCAAAAATTGATAAATCGAAATCGAAAAAATCGAAATCTTATTGAAATGATAACAATAAGCATATGTACAAATCGATAATCGATAAGTAATTATCGATAAGGGTCACAATCGAATCGATAAATCGAATGCACACCCCTACACAAAATAGTAGTTCCACACAATAAAATTTAAGAACACTTAGGAACTCAAGATAGAAAGAATTCACTCACTCTTAGAAATAATATTCATATGCCACAAAAGATACACCATAAGCTTGCCCGTAGTGTAGTACTCCACTAATCGAGCTCATTCAATCTTGGATCAATTAGGACTTTATTTGGTTGTAATGTAGGCTACGGGACGTTTAGGATACATTTAGATATAAGAGTGACTACACCTCCCTAAGAATTTTAATACACACATTTTTAACATTTAAACCCCATACTTATGTCAAACTAAAACTCCACCTTCACATTAATGTAAATTACCCTGTTCTTCTTTAAGCACACTTACTGTGACAACCCAAAGGGTCATCACCATATTTCTCTGTTTTACCGCGCTTCTGAGGCCTTGAAAACCTTACTTTTATTTGCCTCGATTTGTGTGCGCAGTCCGGGCATGTAGCCGAAAGGCTTAAATATGAATTCTGTAAGAAAAATGATGAATTTTGATATTAATATGGTTAAAGTTGACTTCGGTCAACATTTTTTGTAAACGGACCCGGACCCGTGATTTGATGGCCCCGGAGGGTCCGTAGGAGAATATGGGACTTGGGAATATGCTCGGAATTGAATTCCGAGGTCCCAAGCCCGAGAAGTGAATTTTTCCATAAAATTATTTTCTGAAAATATTTAAGGAAAATAAAAATGAAATTTGATTAAAAAGTGATGGTATCGGGCTCGTATTTTGGTTCCGACTCCCCGTACAAGTCCTAAATATGTGTTAAGCGCTTTATGTAAAATTTGGTTGAAATCGGACGTCGTTTGACGTGTTTTAGACTTAAAACTGGATAATTTGTGTTTTATGAAAAAATTGGAAGAAATCATGTGATTTGAGGCTTGGTTCTATGTAAATGATGTTATTTTGGCGATTTGATCGCACGAGTAAGTCCATAGGATGTTTTTGAGATTGTGTGCATATTTGGTTTGGAGCCCCGAGGGCTCGGATGGGTTTTGGATAGGTCTCGGATTGCATTTCTCATTGTTGGAAAATCTGGTATTCTGCTTCTGTGATCTTCGCAATTGCGAAGTGGAGATTCGCAATGCGAGCTCGTAAATGCGAGCCATTTATCGCAATTGCGATTCCTGAGATTGTGGCCTATGATCACAAATGCGATCGTCCTCTTCGCAAATGCGAAGTCCGGAAAATCTGCACTGGGTCGTAAATGCGATCATTTTGATCGCTAATGCGGAGGGCCATTGATCGCAATTGCGAGGCCCCCTTTCGCAAATGCGAAAGTCCCAACATTGTCCTAGCTTCACAAATACGAAGCTTGTTCGCAAATCCCATACTTGGTCGGGGTTCGCAATTGCAACATCAGAGACCTGCATTTTTCATACTTAGTCGAAATTTCGCCTCATTTCTTTATTCTTTCAACTCAAACACCCCATAGGCGATTTTCCAAGCAAACTTTCTTCTCCAATCCATTTGTAAGTTGATTTTCACTTAATTTCTTCAATCTTTAACATCATTTATCATGTTTTCATCTTAAAATCAGGGTTTTTCATGGGAGAAAATGGAGATTTTGGGTAGAACCTAGGTTTTCTTAAAATTGGGGATT
>MU671207.1:76551-95391 GCA_026770625.1 Nicotiana glauca | reverse complement strand
TAAAATATACATATCTAGCTCAACAAGAAAACGCCTATATCACTTCCAAGACTGAACAACACTACTATTTCGCTTTGCAAACACACATGGCAGGTTCTAGGCATCAAATGCAATGCACTGAATAACGCAAAACCTTACACACACATGGCAGATAACTCACTCAGGATTGGATTCATAGACACTCTAGTCAAAGGAGTTAAGCAAAGTTAAGATCATACAATTTAAGGTACTTATACAAGAGTCAAAAACTGAGTCTGAGCGTCACAAACAAAGTACTCACTATTCTCAAGACATAACAAAGTCAAGAGATATTGCTTCAATTCAAAACACAACACAATGGCTCCTACTCCCAAAAAAAAACTAACTACACCCGGTTAAAATAAAACCCTTGGAAAAGAACCATGGTTTAAAGAAAAACCGAGGGATAATTAATACACTAACTAACAAAAGAAAATCTTTTTTTTAGACTTAAATCCCTCAAGAAAATTGTCTAATAGATCCATCGTCGGGAAAAGTCCAATCCTTGCAAAAAAAACTATTCAATTAAACTAACAGAATTAAAATGGCATAGAAAGTCACCCGGACAATCTCCTCACCCCGCACTTAAAATTGAGCATTGTCCCCAATACACATCATAACTAATAAAAGTGTAAAAGAGACTCCATGGTAGGCCAAAGGCCGACGCACTAACAACTCATGGGGTACTCAGACTTCTCCCAAGCTTGGTCCTTCCAATGGCTTTGCATTCCATGCTCCTAAAAAAAAATTGACACTACAAAAATAATAAGATTAGAAAAAAAATAAAAAAATAAAATAAAGCAATAAAGTTGGGTGGCCTCCCAACAAGCGCTTGATTTAACGTCACGGCACAACGCGAATAACTTTTTGCCTCCACCTCGAGCTTATGAATTAAACCCCAAGTTTTGATTCAAGCTTATGATTATGGTCATGGGGCGGTGGAATGGTTCTAACTGGCCCAAGGAAATAATGTAGTATTCTATACTCCTTGGCCTTTATATGAGGTATGTAATCCTGACTTTCTGGCAAGAAGAATTCCAGAATATATGCACCTTGTTCCTCATTCCTTGACTCTTCGGTTGGTTCAGATGACTCTATTTCCATATCATCATCCAAACATAATGTGGAAAAATGCTTGGAGTGTGGACCAATGCGCTCAAACACATGAACTTTAGGATTTTCAACATCCTCAACATCAATGATACTAGAATCAACAAACTTTATATCCTCAAAGTCCTTGGTTGGCTCTAGTCTCACTTCTTCCACATTGACATACTCAAATTGTAGTTGGCTAGGTTGTTGATGTTCTACTCTGACCTCCCCAATTAACACCTCCAATTCATGCTCTTCTTGGCTACTATCCTTAATATTGGCTTGTTGAGCATTAAGAGCTCCAACCACTTGACTCAATTGAGCCTCCAACTTGCGAATAGTTGCCTCTTGCCTTTCTATGTGCAATTGTTTCTCATTATTTTGTTCCAAAAGGCACTTTAACATATCCTTGATATCCTTCAAGTTCGCATTCCCAGTTTCTTTGTTCCTATTAACTTCACAAGAAAAGGTAGAACCATCATAGTAAGGGGTTGGGGGGAAATAAGAAATATAAGCACAACCATGAAGGTGACCATTTTTACCACCACACACATCACACACATTCCATAAATAAGGTTGAGTTGGTGCACATAACTCGCTCTTAGGAACGTTTTGAAAATTTTTTCATGGGTGGTTTCCTTCAGAATATGTATGGAGATCAATAGTAGAATTATCTACACCTAAATTCCTATAATTCTAAGATGTCATGTTTCTCAAATCAACAGTTACAAAAAAAAACAAAAAAAAAACAAAATAAAAGTTCAAACTTGAACCCTAGCAATATATACAGCTACAACTACACTGTTAGTTCCCCAGCAACGGCGCCAAAATTTGATCACACCCAACTTTAGTCCTAAAAAGGATAAGCAGTCGCTGCAAATATAATCCGGTCTAAAAGTCCAAAGTCAAATCCCACAGAGAACTAGGGCTTAGCTGTATCTGTTTAATATCACCAAAAAGACAAGATTAAAAATAAATAAACAGCTGAAAACTAACTATGCTTGAATTGTAAACAATTGAAATAAAGGTCTAAGGTAATGGTTTCTCCCCGTTGTTGATTTCCTTAGTTGTATGTTTCTAGCTTTGATTTAGTTGCCTCTATCAATTATGAACTCTCCAGCTATCATAAATCTCTCTCAAGCAATTATGATAATGTACTAGATGTACTCTTTCAAGCTACGCTAGCTAGATTCGCATTACAGTTCACTTAGATCGCACCCGAGGTATCGTTATCTATAATCCAACCTCTAAACCCTCGGTTATGACTCTCGCCTATACTCCGGGAGTGATTTTGTTCAAACAACTACCTAAATATGCACTCTCTCTCTCTCTCTCTCTCTCTCTCTCTCTCTCTCTCTCAAGCAGATACATAATAAATATGGACGACTAATTGAGGTCCTTTCCATTAACCAAAATCAAAATGTAGTTGAACAAATAGAGATTAACAACTACCTCAAAACTATATTAATATAACAACCAATTCATCCCCAATGGGTTTCATCCGAAACCTTAGATAACAAATTAGCTATTCATAATAGTATGTAAAACTACATTACTAAAAGTAATAACCAACAATGAAAAATAGGAAGAGGAAGGAAAAACTTGTTGAAGAATTTCATGCCTTGCTCTTATTGTGTCTTTGCCTCCTTAGGTCAAATATGTGTCAAAAATATGTCCAACTCCTCAAAAATACCGTTTTTCCATGTATATATACCAAGTAGGGTCGGGCCCAAATAATTATACCTTCTCCTACGCGAAAAAGGATAATATTTCACATCTGGACTGCTATGGCCGCATCGTGGACCGTGGTCGAGACCGCGAAACGCACTGCCTCAAACCGCGGTGCGGATCGCGATGACGACCGCGGTAAACTTTATACCGTATTTTTCACCTTGTTCCTTTTAGAATTTGGAAAAACGTAAAACATAAAAGTTGTAGTCTTTGAGTTAGCTTTCCAACCATATATTGTGGAGCCCAAATGGAGTTCTGAGCTAAAGGTAATATCTATTTTACTAGAAAGTGCACAATATGCCTCCTCGAGTCTTCGTTCATACTTAATTATCAAATTTGACCCCCGAGCCCGATCCCGGCTTAATTCCTTGAGCTCTTACTCAAACGTTAGAGCTCCAAATCACTTAATTTCATTCTATAACATTTATATAGCTCGGAATCACTCCTACAAGGCATAAAACACATTGTTAGTGCAAAACACTAGCGATTAAAGCACAAACTCAACTAAAGTGCAGTAAATTAGAATGTAATAATCTAATTAAATACATAATTATAGCCTATCATCATGTTTTTTCAGGTTATGCACATAAGCATAAGTTAAACGTGAATTGAGAGCAAAATAGCAAGGCAATTTTCAAGCAATTTATGTGCGATTTAAGCGTGCGTTCTTAAAGCTGCACGAACCAGATAGAAGAATGAGTTCCAAGTGTCTGTCTTTTATTCTAGTTCAATTGTTGTAAGTGTTTCCATATTGTTCCTTTCATCTTTATCTAGAAGCAATTGTATTAGGTAATCAGAGTTTTCAAGTTAGATTTAACTTGAAGTTGTCGCAACAGTTGAGGTTGTGTGCTACAAGGAGATTGGAGTTAATCCTAGGTTTACAAAAAAGATCTTTTGTAAATGTAGTTTTTGGCTCAGTGAGTTTAGTGAAGAGTTTGGAAAAATCCTAATGGAAGGTAGATCGTGGTTTTTTCACCTTTTGAGCCAGGTGTTTTTCACATAAAATCTCTGTGTTCTTTAATTTCTGTATTTATTATTCCACAACAATAGTAGTTGTAACAAATAGAAGAACCAAGTCCTTCTATAATCAAGTTAAACGAAACCGTGCACCACACAAATCACCCCCCTCTTCTTGTGTGGTATTGAAGTATAAAACATCAATTGATATCTGAGCAGGTTATCCTTGAAAAGGTTAACACCTTAGGAACATATCAAGATGAGTGCACCACCTGAAAACTAGGAAGGACAATCTACTGCTAGGCCTCCACTCTTTAATGGCCAGTACTACTCCTGGTGGAAAATAGGATGAGAGATCATATCATCGGAGAGGACTATGAACTTTGAGACATTGTTACTGATGGTCCCCTGGCAACCATGAAGAAGAATGTTGAAGGAGTGGACGTACAAAAGACTAGAGTTGATTGCACTGATGAGGACTTGAAGAAGTAGGAAAAGAATGCCAAGGCCAAGAAATGGCTTGTGTGTGGACTTTTTCCAGACGAGTATAGGAGAATTCAAATTTGCACTAATTGGGACACTTTACAAGTGACACATGAAGGAACTCCTCAAGTGAAGAGATCAAGAGGAACACTACTATATTCTCAGTATAAGAATTTTACCATGAAGGAAGGAGAAACCATCCAAGAGATGTATACAATGTTCACAACACTAACAAATGAAATTAAGTATCTTGGAAGGATTATCCTTGAAGAAGACAAGGTTGAGAAAATTCTAGCAAGGGTTCTGTTATTTACTTGGGAAAGCAAAATCACTTCTATTTAGGAATCGAAGAACATTGCCACTCTCAAGTTGGATGAGTTAATTGAAAATCTCACTGCCTATGAACTGAGAAGGCGGACCATGAAGATGGATGCTCCAAAGAAAGAAAGAAGCCTGGCTCTCAGAATCACTAAAGGTGCATATATAGAGGAATATTAAATGGCTATTATCACGAGGGACTTCAAGAAGTATCTAATGAGAGGAAAGGGTTCTTCAAGAGGTGAAACTTACAACAAATCGAGGGTCCCTGAAAAATAGACCAACGAGGAATATTACAAATATGGTAAGACTGACCACATGATCAAAAACTGTCCTCAATGGGAAATTGAATGGAAAAAGGAAAGAGCTAAACGAAGAAACGGGAAGAAGGAACAGGTTCATCATAAGAAGAACAAAGGATCAACTACGGCTATGGTTGTTGCCTGGGGAGAAAGCTCATATGAGGATTCAGAAGATGAAGATGGAGATGAACAAGTACTTATGGCCATTTGAGAATCAGATGATGAACAAGAAGTGTGATTCATCTCAAAGACAAGATTAAATTTTTGTCTAAAGAAAGGCTATCTGAGTTACTGCTAGATCTCATTGATGAGTCTGAGTTCATAAACAATAAAAAGAAACAGTTGTCTAAGGAATGTGTAATCTTAAAAGCTAAGTGCAAGAATTTGAAACTCAGGGCTAGTGAAAGTGATAGTAAAAATACTGAGTTGAATAATCAGATTCTTGAAATTGACACCATTGTGTTAAAGCTTAGATCTAAAAAATTTAAAATGACGTTAGGAATGGGTAAAAAGAAAGCTTATCACATACACCTCACCTTAGAAGAAAATTTAGGAAAAATAAAGGATGAGTTGTACAAAAAGGATGCAAATAGGAGTCCTAAAGGAAGATCTAGGCAAGGTTAAGCATGAACTAGACAGAACTTGCAAATGAAATAAGTCCTCTGATGCACTATCCTGGCTACAAGAACATCATAATAGCAATAAGAGAGGACTTGGCTATGGGGCCCCTAGACCTAAGTGGGATCCCAAAAGCAAGTATATCACACTTCCTGAGAACAAAATCTGCACACACTGTGGTAAGACTGGTCACTTTAAAAGTGAATGTAAGGCAAAAGAAAAGTCTAGTCAAAAGAAAAAAACCTTTATTCAAGGAAAAAATAGGCAGCCAGGATGGGCTAAAAAGAATTTAATTCACCCTTTTGCCTATAGAAAGGGAGCCAAACTAGTTTAGGTTCTTAAGACTAAACCTTGATTTTCTCTTGCAGGCCAAAGTAAAAGGGATCAGCCAAATATGGTACATGGATAGTGGTTGCTCAAAGTATATGACTGGTAGCAAGAACCAATTCCTTTCATTTGAGGACCTCAAAAGAGGTAATGTCTCCTTTGGAAATGATAATAAAGGTGATATAATTGGGTTGGAAAGGTAGGTAAGACAGACTCACACTCCATTGAGAATGTCTACTCGATAGATAGCTTGAAATATAGCCTAATTAGTGTATCACAACTGTGTGACAGAGGTAACTTGGTAGCATTCACCTCTACCAAATGTTTTGTGATAAATCATACCACTGACAAGATTGTTTTGCAACAAAAAAGAGTAAACAATATATATATTATAGATTTGTCCACGCTTTTAGAAAATGAACTCACTTGCTTAAGTGTGTTGGACAATGATCCCCTCCTTTGGCACAAAGGACTTGGACATGCAAGTCTAAGTTAACTCAACAAATTAGTCTCCAAGGACCTGGTGATAGGGCTTCCTAACATTAAGTTTAAGGAAGACAAAATTTGTGAGGCTTGTACAAGGGGAAAGCATGTATGATCCTCTTTTAAAAGCAAGAAAGTGGTAAGCACGACCAGGTCGATAAAACTAGTTCATATGGATCTCTGTGGTCCAATGAGAACATTAAGTAGAGGTGGTTAGAAATATGTGATGATTCTTGTTGATGATTACTCTAGGTTTACTTGGACATTATTTTTAACATCTAAGGATGAAGCATTTGACATGTTTACTGCCTTTGTTAGAAAAACTCAGAAACAACTTGGTAATCAACTTGCATCAATTTGGTCTAATCATGGAACTGAATTTGAAAATGCTAAGTTTACTGAATTTTGTGTTGAGCATGGTATAGATCGTAATTTTACTAACCCTAGGACTCCTCAACAAAATAGAGTAGTTGAAAGAAAGAATAGGACTCTTGAAGATATGTCTAGTAGTATGCTTCTTTCGAGTAAACTGCCACATAGCTTCTGGGCACAAGTTGTAAATACTGCATGTTACATCATTAATATGTGTATGACTAGACCTCTTGTAGAGAAGACTTCCTATGAGTTACTTAAAGGTAAAAAAACCCAAATATATCCCATGTTAGGGCATTTGGATGCAAGTGCTTTGTGCACAACTATGGAAAAGACTCCCTAGGTAAGTTTGATCCCAGAAGTAATGAGGGAGTATTCTTGGGATATTCTTCACATAGCAAAGCTTATAAAGTGTACAAAAAAATAACTATGTGTGTAGAAGAAAGTATACGTGTAGTTTTTGATGAAAGTAATATACTTTCTGAGAGATAGGAACAAGAAGATGAAGCTATTGGACTGGTTAAAGAGTTAAATGAAGCTGCACCAGAAAAAAAGAACAGGTTCTTCCATCCAGGGAAACCTGATAGGGGGAACTGAACAAAGAAGAACTGAATCTAATACCCAAATGGAACATGTCCATGAGCATGTTCCTCAGCAACGAACATGGGAGAAACATCAAACAAAAACCAGTTGGTTGTGAAACCTTACAAGTATCAAAGTTCTCATCCCATTGAGAACATAATTACTGATCCAACCTTTAGAATTAAAACTAGATCTCAATTAAAGAATCTATGTACTTTAGATGATTTCTTATCTCTTATTGAACCAAAAAATGTTGTTGAGGCTTTGCAAGATGCAGAATGGGTGAATGCAATGCAAGTTCAACTCAATCAGTTTGAAAGAAGTCAAGTTTGACATCTAGTTCAAAGATCCAAGGACAGATCAGTAATTGACACTAAATGGTCTTCAGAAACAAACTTGATGAAGATGGAACTATTACAAGGAACAAGGCAAGGTTGGTAGTTCAAGACTATAGCCAGGAAGAAGGCATAGACTATGATGAGACCTTTGCTCCAGTTGCTAGATTGGAAGCACTAAGACTCCTCATAGCCTTTACAGCAAACATGGAATTTACTCTTCACCAAATGGATGTCAAAAATGCTTTCCTAAATGGATACTTAAAGGAAGAAGTATTTGTCAAACAACCTCCAGGGTTTGAGAGCAAGGAATGTCCGGAATATGTATACAAATTAGACAAGGCTCTCTATGGACTCATGCAGGCTCCTAGGGCATGGTATGAATGACTGTCTAAATTCTTGGTTGAACATGGCTACAAGAGAGGTAAAATTGACCGTACCTTATTCTTGAAGGAAAAGGTAAGGATTTTCTTGTAGTACAAATATATATATTGATGACATAATTTTTGGGGCAACCACTAAAAAACTAAGGAATTTGCAAAACTTATGGGAAATGAATTTGAAATGAGTATGATGGGTGAGCTTTATTTCTTCTTAGGCTTGCAAATTAAAAAAAAAAACTCAAATGGAACCATGATCCATCAGCAGAAATATGTAAAAAAAAGTTGATTAAGAAGTTTAAAATGGAAGAATCAAAAGAAATAGACACTCCTATTGCAACAGCCACAAAATTGGACATAGATGAACCTGGTTCATCTGTTGATCAGAAGTTGTATAGGGGCATGATTGGTTTACTTTTGTATCTTACTACTATCAGAACTGACATTCTTTTTAGTGTAGGGCTTTGTGCTTGATTTCAAGCAAATCCAAAGGAATCCCATTTGACTGCTATCAAGAGAATATTACGATACTTGAAGGCACTACTGACCTCTGTCTTTGGTATCCAAAAGGTAGTAACTTTAATCTAGTGGGATATGTTGATGCTGACTATGTAGGTTTCCTGGTGGATAGGAAGAGCACCTCAGGTATGACACACTTTCTTGGTTCATGTCTTGTGTCATGTGCTATTAAGAAGAAAAATTAAATGGCATTATCCACTGCTGAAGCTGAGTATGTTGTTGATTCTTCTTGTTCTGTTTAATTACTATGGATCAAATAGCAGTTGATGGATTTTGGTATTAAAGTTGGTTTCATCCCTATTTTCTATGATAACACTAGTGCTATTAGTATGACTAAGAACCAGGCTCATCATAAGATAACTAAGCACACAGATATTAGACACCATTTGTTCAGGGACAACTATGAGAAAAAATTGATCACTATAGAATTGTGTACTACTGATAAACAGATTGCTGACATCTTTACTAAAGCACTAGGTAGAGAGCACTTTGAAAGGAACATGTTAGAATTAGGGATGATTAAGATCACCTAATGGGACCAGTTCAGAATCCACAATGAAAAAAAATGAATTTTTTTTTGTTAGAAAAACTGGAACTAGTGTAAATATCTAGATTAATTGTTGCTCAGTCTCATACTGTAAATTATACTCTTGTGACATGTGTTGATATGACTCACTGATTTCTAACAAAATTTTCTCTATTTGGGTAAATTAAGGCATGATCAAGAGGATTCTTAGTGAAGAACCTGGTTCATCTGAATAACGAAGTATGTTTTCTACACTATGCACCATTATAAATATTAATATTCCATTCATGAGGAGAGTCTTACCGATGTTCAAAATCGCTACAAAAACGTATCCTTCTAAAGTTTGAACCAGTTCCGTCTCTAATAGAATCCTCACCACATAAAATGCCTAGAATCTAGGGAAGCTTAACTGCTCATTCAACTTGAAATTTCAGGTTGATTGGACTTCTAATTGACTACAAAAAGCTACCATTAATCATTAATTAAGCCTCTCTATTTAAAATCCCATTATCATAATTACTGCTACTCTTATAATTCTCTAAACCGTAAAATTTCTTCTGCTCTTTATTCTTCTCTCTTCCAAAACCCCAATTCACAAATTCTTCTCTAGAATTATCAAGATTTCTAACACCCAAAATAACCCAGACATTCTTCCAAAACCTACCCGATCTGATTCCTCCACCCCTCCTCTACCTAGCACAACCCCCCAGCCTAGGAGAAGGCGAGTGAAAATGCTTGCTCGCAAAACTATATCCACATGTGCGTTTTCAAAGAAATTGAACGCAAAATTAAAGGCTAGCCAAGACCAAGTTCTGAAAACTCATATGACTCCTTCAAATCTGCGAGTGAGGGGGAAGGAACTGGGTCTTATGACTCTAAGAAGTCTTAAAATCCCCTTTCTGAAGTACGTTCTATTTTGGTTGGAAATTTAGACAATAGGTTTGTTCTGGTTGGGTTTGTTAGGAATACGGAAATGCCTAAGTCAAGAAGGAGAGGTGGTAAAAATAAAAGTTAAAAATAAAAAGAGAGCGAGGGTTTGAGTAGTGATGTGAGGGGAAAAGGAAAATAAGTGGATGATTCCCCACCCACTTCTAAAATGGTTAGACCGGCTATCTGTAGGGTTGAACATGAAATTGTGGAAGAGAGTAGCAAGAAAACAGGGGGAAGTGGTTCAGGGGAGGCTGCTGAAGGGTTGGTTAATCTCAGTTCACAGGCAGATGAACCTGGTTCATCTATTGAGGAGACCTTAGTAGACCTTCTGAAGAAAGTGGGTGCAAGTTATGATCCAAAGATAAGAAGAACCCCAACACCAAAAGCCCCCAACACTGCAAAGAATAACAAGAAAAGAAAGGCTACTTCTCCAACAACTGCTGAGATTTCCCTACCAAAAGGAATTGCCACAAGAAGTATGGTGAAGCAGAGTGAGAGTGAGTTACAAAAGGCTATGTCAAAAAGCAAGAAGAAGAGGATGGATAAAGGGAAAGCTAAGGTTGCATAGCCTACTAGGGCTATTGATGTGGATGAGATGGAACGTGTCCATCAGGAAGAACACACAACTGTGGAGGTTCAGACCCCCAAGCCCAAAAAGACCAAGACTTCTTCCAAGAAGTCTTCATCTGTGTCTAAGATTGTTGAAACTTCATTGGCCAAGAGGACAAAGATAGTTGTGAAAAAAAGCAAGTTAGAATTAATGAGGAGGGGGAATGGAGTGGTGAAGAATAGAGTGAGTCTGATGCTGAATAAGACAAGATGGACAAATTTGGCAAAAGAAAAATCTTGAAAGACTTCTGAAAGATTTGGTGGAACCAGAGATGGTTCGATTGGTTTATGCTCTAACTGCTCAGGGCTGGAAGGATATGGTCCTTCAGTTGGATACTAGTCTAGCAAGGAATGATATCATTAAATTCATGGCCAATTCAGAGGTCAAGGATGGCAGAGTTACTAGCCAGGGAAAAGGGTTCAAGTGACCTTTCATTCAAAGGAGCTGGGTGAGATTCGTGACATCCCTTCTAAAGGATATGATGACTACACAAGGTAAAGGTGGCCAAGAATATATTCCCTTCCTACTGACCTTGGAATCATTAGGAGATTCTGTGATGTCACAAAAGTGAATGAGGCCAAAATCGTGCATAAGAGTGAAATGAAGCTATGCCACAAAGTCCTGTTTGAATTTGTCAACAAGTGCTTGCTGCCTAGGCAGGAAAGAAGGCACATTGCTAACTATATATACTTGGTTTTGATGGAGTGTCTTGAAAGTGGAAGGGAGATCAACCGGCTTGCATTTATTATCAAGCTACTGGACAGGGTTATCACTGGCTCCAAGGTACATGCCACTCCTTAGGGGTTTATTCTGACTATTATTCGTGATCGTTGTAAGGTGCCACTGAAAAAGTGGGAAATGACCACAAGAAAAGATCATTTTGGAATCAACACCTTGATTGCTTGTGACTATGAGGTCACTGCCATTCCCAATGAACCTGGTTCATGTAAAAAGACACCTATCAATAGCAAGGTCAGACCTCTAGTACAGAAGAGTAGGGCAAAGGATGCTGAAATATCTAGGCTGAAAGCTCATTTAGCAGAGGTAGAATCTGAGAGAGATGCTCTCATAACTGAGCTCACAAAGTAAAAAGAGAAGAATGATAGCATTCTTAAAAATATGTTGCACCTTCTCCAAGACAAAACCCAACCCTCCGGCTCTTCCAAGCCTTAGGATCTTTAGCCTTTTGTTCTTGAATCTTGTCTAGACCTTTTAGTGACCCATATTAGGAATTTTCTTGTTTTGCTAATGTTTTGACTATTTCTATTTCTTTTTGTGGATTGTCGTAGCATCATATTCTCTATCAATGAAGTCTGCTATTTTTTCTCTTGTTGTTTGTTTATATTTCCTTGATAGTTTGAATATGTTTGGTTCATTACTGATGATTAATTCATGATTGCACTTGCAGTTGCCCCCATGGCCATGAGTAATTGTTAAAATTCTGGGAATCACACTGTGTTTATGAAACTTTTCGATAATGCAAAAAGGGGGAAGAGATATTGTGCTTTACATTCTGAATAAGTGATGTTTATAACCTAATGAACCTGGTCCTTAATGATAAGTGAACAATTTCTAACTTTGCATTGATGTTTGAGCTGAGTTCTGACAAGGCCTAAGTGAGTGAAAAGCACAGAGTTTGTCATCATCAAAAAGGAAAAAATTATTGGCCCACGTAAAAGAGAGTTTTGAAGATGACAAAGGAACTCAGACATGGACCAAGTCCATCCTAGTGAACCACAGATATGGTCAACTCAAGCATGTGAGCTGCACGTGAAGGAGATAAACCTCACTTACCAGAAGTGATATCTTCTGATCCTAAACGAAAAGGTTGCATATTAGATAAGGAGAAAGACTACTCACTCAAAGGGAACACGACTTACGAGATGGATATAGTTAGAGGATGAGACCAACTAGAACTCTTCCACCAACAAAGAGTAGCATCAGTATTCTAGTCAACCTATATTTACTAACTCCATAACTATCAGTGTTGTTCTCTTTCACAGGTAATGCACATAAGCAGAAGTTAAACGTGAATTGAGAGCAAAATAGCAAGGCAATTTTGCAAGCAATTTATGTGTGATTTAAGCGTGCAATCCTGAAGCTACATGAAGCAAATAGAAGAACTAGTTCCAAGTGGCTGTCGTTTATTCTAGTTCAATTATAGTAGGTGTTTTCATATTGTACCTTTCAGCTTTATCTAGAAGCAATTGTATTAGGTACTCAGATTTTTCAAGTTAGAGTTAACTTGAAGTTGTCGCAACAGTTGAAGCTGTGTGCTACAACGGGATTGGAGTTAGTCCTAGGTTTACAAAAGAGTTTTTGTAAATGCAATTTTTGGCTCAGTGATTTTAGTGGAGAGTTTGAAAAAATCCTACTAGAAGGTAGGTCATGGTTTTTTCACCTTTTCAGCCAGGTGTTTTCCACATAAAATCTCTGTATTCTTTAATTTCTGTATTTATTATTCCGCAACAGTAGTAATTGAAACACATAGAAGAACTAGATCCTTCTATAATCAGGTTAAACAAAAAATTAGGGCACCACACAAATCATCCCTCTGGTATGATATTGAAGTATAGAACATCATACCTCACCCCATTAACTTATCTTGTATTGCTATGGAAGTGTAACTTTTTGTTTTGTGTTTTAAAAATACTAAGATCAAGTTCAAAGGTGTTTATAGGAAGAGTTGCACACTACAAAAAAAATTGGAATTAGCTACGAACGCCATCGCTAATCTGTCGCTAAAATGCTCGTAGCTAGCAGAATTTTTTGCTAATCCGTCGCTAATCCGTCGCTAAATGAGATTAGCGACGGATTTTTCTGTTTAGCTACAGATTTTGTCCGTCGCTAAACCCTGGTTTTTTTAGTAGTGTTGGGATATTTCACATGGAGTAGATACTTTTTTTTCCTTCATTTTTACCTAACTTTTACATGTTGTCAAAGCATATAAGTATTGAGATTCACTTTGTTTTTCTCTAAACGATAGTTAGTGGAGCCCATCAAAAGATCTAGCTAGGCTAATTGGATTATTGATTTCCTTGCTGAAAGTCATTTTATCTATAGGCTAATGTTACTAATTCATAATCTAAGTCCAGTCCCTCAAGTAATGGTGAAACTAGCCTTTTTATTAAGGAAATTTAAAATATAAAAAAGTAGACGCATGAAAAAATCAAGAGGATTTAATACCTATTATAAATTCATAAAAATAATTTTAACCTTATTTAAAACGGCGAAAGGAAACAGTTAAAACTCCTTCCCACACCTTGGCTCCATCCTTGCTCTCAAGTTGATCCCTTTCGGTCAGTAATTTAGACGTAACTTCTTAAACTTACGTAACGTCAACGGCATGTTTGTTGAATAAAAAATGTTTTCGAAGAGGAATTAATTGGATTTGACAATTCAACTGTACTGTATGTGAATTACTGCATGAAAGAGAATTTTTCCTATCCAAATTTTCATCAAGTGATGAAGTAGTTGCGCATGTCAGCTTATGTGACTGATAATATATTTCTTGAACTTTACACTCTCAATATTATTTAACCTATTATAAAATATTAATTACTATTATTACTATACTATAACAAATTAATTAAAATAACAATATAAAAATATACACTGTAATATAGCTTAACTTACAATAATAAATTAATTACTATTTTTATTATGTTACGGATTAATATCTATTATAAATATTTAATTATAATTACCTTTTAGGTAAATATAAAAAAAAGTACGCAACTCATTAGTAATTTATATCAAGTTAATCCCTGGCCTGAATTTTCTCGGCCATGAACTAGGTTGTCCAATGCCTAGTACCAGTACTGGCTGGAAGTTTGGGGAAAAAGATATTCACGTGAAAACCATTTTAAATGGACTAAACTCTTTTAGAGTTTTAGTAAAGTCTCAATCTATCTATATAGAATAACAAAGGCAAAGAACTATTATGATGACAAGTGACATAATATTAAATTGACACATGTAAAAAATTTGGACAATCTTCCAACTTTTTTGGAGTTTCAAAATTCAATTCAAATTTATTTAAAAATAGATGTGAAAGACACAGTTTTTTTTTCTTCAAAATTCAAGCAATAGAAACTACTAATAAAAACCACCAACTATTCCCACTTCCTCCGCTCCCCTTCCTTATAAAAACTAACTGAATTACACCTTTTTTTTTCCAAAATTCAAGCAATAGAAACTAACAATAAAAACCATCAACTACTCCCACTTCCTCCATTCCCATTCCTTTTAAAAACTAATTGAATTTCTCCTCTTGCATATATTGGATTAGAAAAAACGTATAGTTCCCTTTTTTCTTTCACCGAAAATTTGCCGGGGAAAATTGCATCCAAAATCGTTCTTTGTGATTTTTCGTTGTTTGATGAGTAAATTGCTAAGCATCTGATCATCATTTTGCAATTATGCATCTCAGGTGATGTACTCCCTTCTGTTTTTGACTTTTTCCTTTCATGTGTGAATGCTGATAAAAAAAAAAGTATATATGTATATCACTTTATTTTTATCAACGTAATACATAAAACTTTTCCCTTCTTTAAAATCTTTAAAACACAAAAAAGAATTTCTTAAGTTTTTGTTTATTTCCTCGATTTAAATAGTGAAAGGAAGATTTTTTTTCCCCAGAATTCTTCATATCAGTTTAGCCTTTATTCTTAGCAGATGGGGTTATTTTTAAAAATGGAATATTCTCATTAAAAGTCATAAAGTATTAGGAATGATTAAACTAAATGAATTAAAATTTATAATTTGCACGACTCTAAATGCAAAGAAACATATCCCTTTCAGTTAGTTTAGGCATGATCTTACATATGTGAATGTAACATTACCCGTATTTCTCTGTCAAATTCTGTCTTCATCACTGTTATAATATTTTTGTTAAGTTTTGAGCATTGAGTTAACAATTCAGAAAGTGTAAAGTCATACATCGATAAACAACAACTTTGGTTGTGGAAGACAGAAATCATACAAGTTTATCCAAAGTTTGATCTTTGATGTTCAATCTTTGATCATTACATGAATTCATTTGTCAAATAAAGTTTCTAGCCAGTGAAAGCAAACAATTTCATGGAATTTGCTGTGAAAAGTGAGTTCAGTTTACATTTGCTTAGATTTATATTCCAGAGAAAGATGGAGTTCCACGAAAATGCTTTGTTCGTAAAACTCATTATTTTATTTTATTTTAGGTAATAAATTCAAGCTAATTGAATAGAGACAATGATTTACATATATTGTAGAGTCTTAAAGATTGTGACTATTTTTTTTTTTGTTCCAAATACAGTTTAAGAAGTAGAGGTTGTTACTTTCATTAACTAATAGCATATTATTTTTGATCACTTTTCATTACCATTTCAAGTAGTATTTCTTATTATTTTTTAATTTTATAATTTTCCGTGCATTGTGATGGTACGAGTACTAATAGTAAGAGAAAATGTTTTCTTGAAAAGTAGAAGAGAAAGCAAGAGAGGACATGAAAGGTCTAGGATTTGTGAGCTAGCTGCGGCTGTGAGTTCATGAGAAAGAAATTAAACTATTAATACGTAAGCTAAATGTAGAAAGAAAAAGAAATACTATTATTCAATTGTATATGGTGGAAATTGGGGTTACCCAATTTTGTTTTTTGATGGAAAAGATGATACCACGTTGAGAGGCCAAGACGCCGAGCTTGGGGTCGAGGTTCCTTTCCAATGCCGAGATCGAGGTCGAAGTCATTTGCCGCGGTCATCAGAAGACATACCTCGAGATAATATTGTTGTGGTTTAGTACCAGAAAGAGCTAGATACCCTCAACGGTCTGAAAATCACGGCGTAAATTGCTGAATGGATTGAACCTTGGCGGTTAGACAACTGTCAATTATAATTTCTTACTGTAATTAGAAGTGTACCTTATTTAGGACTCCCCTATTATATAAAGGGGAGCCCATTCATTTGTAAGACACGTTTTGACTGATAATATAATACATACACCTTATTCTCTAGCCATTTTATTCACTATTCATCAGAGTTGCTTTGTAACTTATTATTCCTACTATTCCACCCCGGGAGCCATCATAGCTCGTTGTCAAGACTTGGCTTGCTCACTGGTTTGAATTATTTTATTCTTTAATTTATACAAATTTCATATTTATCAGTTGGTATTGGATTAAATCACATATTCTTAAAACCACAATATAAGTTTAATTGTTACTCAAATATTAGGGTAAAAAGTTTGGTGCCTGCCGTGGGGCTAAGGATAATAGTGATTGTTTCAATGTTGATTCTGATAACACACGTTATTTTCACACTTGTTCTTTTCAAGAATTTTTATTCCCAGGTTAAAACATGTCAAACTCACAAAATGCACTCGTACATGGTGATGATGGTTTAGCTGACGAGGTAATATCGGTATCGAAGTTATCAACCTCGGGAATGTCGACCATCAAAGGTAAACAGGAAACCAAATAGCAATCACAACCACCAGCCTCGACCGAGTCAGGAAAGAAGGAGATAGAAGAATAACAAGAGGATTTTTCGACTCCTTAAACCTTTATTGTATCCAAAGACTCCGACGCCACCAAATCAACGGTCAAGAAGCTGGAACAGGTTATATTGATCTAGTACCGGCTTGAGCGAAAGGTATACCTAAGAACGGGGTTAACCTTAAAACTCAAGAAAAAGCTTATTCAATTTTGTATCGATAACATGTATTGTTTTACTTGGTCCCATTTAGACATGACATGGATTCCACCGGAGATAACAACACATCGGCTAAACCTTGATCCCAGGTTCAAACCGGTGAAACAAAAGAGAAGGCCCAAGTCCAAGGTAAATCATAGATTCATAAAGGATGAGATAACTAAACTTCTTAAAATAGGGTCCATTCGAGAGGTAAAAATACACCGAATGGCTAGCTAATATAGTCGTAGTCCCTAAAAAAGGGAATAAACTTAGAATGTGTGTAGATTACAAGAATTTGAACAAGGTATGCCCTAAAGACTCTTTTCCACTGCCTAACATCGATCGCATGATCGATGCCAAGGCTAGCCACGAGACCCTTACCTTTCTCGACGCCTATTCCGGGTACAATCAAATTTAGATGAACCCGGAAGACCATGAGAAAACCTCATTTATCACTAAGTATAGAACATATTGTTACAATGTAATTCCCTTCAGACTAAAAAATGTAGGGGCTAATTACTAATGACTAGTAAATAAGATGTTTGAAGAATAAATAGGTAAGTCAATGGAAGTTTATATTGATGACATGTTAGTTAAGTCCCTGCGTGCAGAGGACCATTCGGCTCATTTGCCCGAAATATTCAAGATTTTGAGAAAATATAACATGAAACTCAACCTCCGGAAATGTGTTTTCAGGGTCGGCTCGGGCAATTTCATTGGCTTCATGGTGTCAAATCAGGGGATCGAGATCAACCCCGATAAAATCAAGGCCTTCGAAGACATCACCGTCATGGACAATGTAAAAGCCGTGCAAAGGCTAACTGGGAGGATGGATGCTTTAGGTTGATTTATCTCAAGGTCATCAGATCGAAGCCACAGATTTTTCTCTTTACTCAAGTTCTGACGATCCAACCCGTCGTCTCATGAGTTACTACCTCGTTCTTCCTATTTTCTGGTTCCTTATATTTCATTATCGGTATTGGGTGCGTTAGAGTTGAATTGGAGTGATTTGGATAAGAAATGAGACACTTAGTCTCTTTTAAGAAGGCTTAAGTTGGAAAAGTCAACCGGACGTTGACTTATGAGTTAGAGGGCTCGAAATTTATTTTCGATGATTCAGTTAGTTTCGGGGAATGATTTAAGACTTAGGAGAGCAATCGAAAAAAATTTGGGAGGTTCGGTGTAGAAGTTAGCCTATTTTGGCGAAGTTAGTATTTTGGCGAATTCCGGTTGATAGGTGAGATTTTGATCCGAGGGTCAGAATGGAATTCTGAGAGTTGCTGTAGCTTCGTTATGTCATTTTGGACTTATCTGCAAAGTTTAAGGTCATTCGGACTAGTTTTGACGTGTTTCGACATCAGTTGTGAAATTTAGAAATTTAATAAGTTCTTAGGCTTGGATCCATGCATAATTGGTAATTTTGATAATATGTGATCTGATTTGAGGCCTCAACTAAGTCCGTGATGTGTTTTCAGACTTGTTGGTGCTTTTGGTTGAGGTCCCGGGGGCCTCGGGTGTGTTTCGGGTTAGTACGGACATCCCGGAACTTAGAAAATGGAAGGGGCAGTCATTGGGACGAGGACCGC
>MU671207.1:26901-74979 GCA_026770625.1 Nicotiana glauca | reverse complement strand
TGACTTGAAACAGTGGTAACAATGACACTGTATGTTATACTTGAAACAGTGGTAACAATGACACTATAATATATACTTGGAACAGTGGTAACAATGACACTGTAATATATACTTGGAACAGTAGTAATAATGACACTGTAATGTATACTTGGAACAGTGGTAACAATGGCACCGTGTGATATAAATTGGTCAGGTAACATTGGCTGACCGGTCAGGTAACATTGACTGACCAGTATATTATGCTTGGGCTGTAGGAGCCCCTCCGGAGTCTGTACACACACCCAGTGAGCGCCGTCGACGATAAATAAATATGGATGGCTCGGGCTGTACGCCGCAGTGGGTACTGGAATGTACCATCATATGCATTGCATTGCATTCATGCATTTGTTCATTATTTGTTGTTTGTGATATTTTTGGAGATATTTATCTGATGTTGCTGGTGCTATATGATCCTTGAGTGTTGGGGCCCGAGTGGCTGACCAGGAACGAAGATATTGCCCGAGGGGCGGGTTTCTGTGCATAGTGACACTGATTGTCTGGAATTACTTTGCAACTGTTAAAAAGATTATTTTCAAAAGAGGTTTAAAACTGAGCAAGATATTTTATAAAGGATTTTTATGGAATTACTGTTTTCAAAAAGGGCTGTACCGTCTTATATAGCATGATGAAGTGTTCTTACGTGATTTCTTGCCTTCAGTTATTATTTACTCTTATTACTGCTGAGTTGGAAGTACTTACTTTACTCCTTGCACCTTGCGTGCAGTTGCAGGTATTGTTCGCCCGGTAGTGGATTATTAGCGGATTGAAGATTTGTTATCGTAGCTGAGCCAGGTGACCGCTAGCGTCCGCGGCACCGGATCTTCTCCCTTATTTTATTTTGTTCATATTAATTTCAGACCTTGTTTCCCATTTTCGGACTTGTAGTTCTTTAGCGAATTCTGTAGTAGCTCATGACTAGTGACACCCCGATGTCGGGCTGTGACGGGATGGTTCCTAGTTGTTATCATTATTTCCGCGCTTTTGATTATGCTAATCATGTTTTAGCTTTATAAATGTTAAATAACTGTTGAAAGGAAGCGTTTGTTTTGTTGGCTGGCCTTGTCTTCATGAGAGGCGTCATCACGACCGGGTTTGGGATTTGGGTCATGACACAAGTAGCAGAATTATTTCACCTAGACCCCGGAGTGTCAACAAGTATTAGAGGAATTAAAACAATACCTATAGAGCCCATCATTGCTTCACACCCCAAAAGCAAATGAGAAACTCTACTTATAATTGGTTGTGTTGGAAATCGCGGTAAGTGGTGTCCTAGTTTGAAAATACCAAGGTACGCAATTTTTCATTTACTATGTGAGTCGAATCTCAAGGGAACAAGAAATTAGATACCCATACTTAGAATAATTAGCAGTTGCACTAATAAGCACTTCTAGAAAGCTGAAACCATACTTCTAGTGTCACCCATTAGTGTGTTAGCCACTTACCCGCTTCGCAATATTTTACACAAGCCCAAAATTTCGGGGTCGATTCGCCAAATAGGTCGTCGAACTCAGTGGGTACGATATCGAGTATCAACCCCGAACGACAGTCAAGTCTCAAATTTTAGCGGACTTTGTGGTTGATTTCATGCCAACTCTCATACCTTAAGTTGAAAAGGAACTCTTGTTAAAATCGGACACATCATCGGGGGTATGGACCCTTTTCACATATGGCGCATCTAATGTGAAGGGGTCCAGGATAGGCATCATTTTGAAGCCACCCATAGGTAGCACTATCAAGGAGTCTATCCAAACTTCTAGGTTGACTAATAATGAGGCAGAGTACAAGGCCGTGATTGCAGGTCTTAAACTAGCTAAAGGCTTGGGGGACAGAAGTCATTGAAGCCAAGTGTGACTCTTTATTGGTGGTGAACCAAGTAAACAAAATCTTGGAAGTTCGATAGGATATAATGCAAAGATATTTGGACAAGCTACAAGTAATTTTGCACCGCTTCAAGGAGTGGACTCTAGATCACGTACGTCGAGAACAAAATAGTGAAGCTGATGTGCTTGCGAATTTGGGCTTATAAGTTGAGGAAGATGATATTATCTCGGGCACTCTCGTCCAATTATCGAGATCTGTGGTCGAGGAGGGTCATGCTGCAATAAATTATTCAAGCTTGACCTAGGATTGGAGGAATAAATATATTGAATATTTAAAGAACGAAAAGCTCCCATCGGACCCGAAAGAGTCGAGGGTTCTATGAACCAAAGCTGCTCGATTCACATTGGATGAAGATGGAGCATTATACAGAAGGACGTTCGATGGACCATTGGCAGTATGTTTAGGGAAGGGGACACCAATTATGTTATACAAGTGATCCATGAAGGCATTTGTTGGATCCACTCCGGCGACGAATCTTTAGTTCGCAAAATCATTTGAGCAGAATATTACTGGGATGGCATAAAGAAAGACACTAAGGAGTTTGTTCGAAAATATGATAAATGTCAAAGGTTTGCACCGATGATCCATCATCCCGGAGAGAAACTTCATTCAGTCTTATCTCCATGGCCATTCATGAAATGGGGGATGGATATCGTTGGTCCTTTGCCAACGGCCTCAGGTAAAGCTAAATTCATTTTGTTTATGACTGACTACTTTTCTAAATGGGTGGAAGCACAGGCCTTCGAGAGGGCCAGAGAAAAAGAAGTTATAGATTTCATCTGGGACCACATCGTGTGTAATTCGGGATACCTGCCGAAATCGAATGTGACAACAGAAAGCAATTCGTTGGCAACAAGGTAATGGAGTTCCTCGAAGAACACAAAATAAAAAGGATTTTATTGATGCTGTATTATCCAAGCAGAAATGGACAGGCTAAAGCGACGAACAAGACTATCATTCAAAACTTAAAGAAAAGGTCGAACGACGCTAAGGGTAAATGGAGAAAAGTTCTACCCGATGTTCTTTGGGCATATCAATTGACATCGAAGTCCAGTATAGAGGCAACCCCGTTCTCTTTAGTATATGTCTTCGAGACCTTAATTCCAATCGAGGTCGGGCAACCTTGCGCCAGATTTCGATATACAATGGAGAAATCAAATCACAAGGCTATGAATACTATCCTCGAACTATTGGACAAAAAATGAGAAGCTGCGCTTGTTCGGATGGCTGCAAAAATGCAAAGAATCGAGAGATATTACAATAGAAGAACGATTGGAATATATGACTGCGCAAATGAGATTATTGTTGAGGTATGACTTTCTCCCTTTTTTCGTTTGTGTTTGATACTAACTTATTACAGGTGTTCAATTGAAAACGTCGAGAAGCTCGTCAACACAAAGACCTTAGGTTTAAAGCACGTGTTGCAGTCTTTTTCCCTTAGATCGATTTTTATCCCAAATGGGTTTTTTCGACAAGGTTTTTAACGACGCAACAATCATGTGCTACCTAAGGAAAATCAATAGTATCCAAGCCTTCTTTTCAATTAACCTTAAAAACTGGAGGGCATCACCCTCGGAGTATATATTTTCGAGAAAAATACTTCTTGACAAAGGGTCTTGATAGGGAAACTATGTAATGGGAAAGACGATCGATTGAATCGTGTCCATATAGATTAGTCGAGCCCTGGTGGAAAAACATGTATGCATGTATTCTTTCTATATCAAACACTTTATGTCTCAAATAAAATTTGCTACTATACGAGCTCTATATTTATGATTTTGTGAAAAATGGCTCAAGGGACAAGCGCAAATATATCTCAAACACTCGGATACTGTCATCGATAATCAACATGTTCGATTTATCTAAACTCGAATTCATAAGACCTCAAGAGGTGCCCCTCGATCTATAGGCCAAGGCCATCTTTCTCGAGGACTAACACATTGAACAAGTTCGAAGTGTTATTGGGAAATAAGCCCAAAAGGCATACCCAAAGGCTACGGCGAAACTAATGCGACTCAGAGATGTTTGAACCCTGCAATCAAAATAGGCCTTCAAATTCTATGAAAATACGGTTAAAAAGGCTATCCTCGGCAAATAATAAAAAGGTCTTCAATAAAATCGGCCCTTGAAAAAGATTAAGAGGTATCAAATTACCTTAACACAAACGTGTTAAGGCAGAAAAAGCAAAGGGGTCTAAATCGGCATCGGACCGGCAAAAACCCCAATGGGTAAAAATACATGCTAAGGCATAAATAAATTTTTACTAAGTCTTTTAAGCCGAAAAGGGGAAAATAATAGCCATCTTTTAGATGCCATAACGGCCTGATCTAAAAAAGCCTAAGGGCCAATACACTTAGGGTTTGAGAACTTGTACTCACTCAATCTGAACCCAAGGGTTTAATTATCCCTATCCTAAATAAACAATAACCTGATTATGGCTCGAAGACTCACTATTATTCGGCACAAACCCGTAAGGGTCTATGCCTCGAAGTTCAAACCATTTTTGAACTCGACCATGGTAACTTCAAGGAAGCCACCTGAGACAAAGTCTCAAAAACACCATTTAAAGCATGAAATTATGCTAATATTTTGGAAGGAAAAAAAAATGCTCATAAAAGTTGAGAAGGCATTCAAGAAAGTTTTTATTTTATATATTTGCACAAGAGACCGATAGGGGTCTTACAAAAGAAAAAGAAAAAATCCTAACTATGCCCAGGGTTGGTTTCTCTCTCGAGAGTGTCTTCTCCTTCGGTCCCCTCATCATTGTCAGTTCCGCCTTAGCAACCTTTATCATCATCATCAGAGGAGGAGGAGACAAGAAATCTGGCATCAGCTTCGAGCGCCTTTGCTTGAGTTGTCTCTGTAGAGAGGTCGTAACCTTAAGCGTGGATTTCCTCAAAGGTCTCCCTCTGAGATTGGCACTTGGCCAAATAATTGCTCTATCACTATCGGTCGACGGCTTCCCTTAGTTGTGTTTGAGCAGCCTTAGCATCGGCCAAGTATACAATAATTATTTTATCAGTCGCGACCTTCGTCTTTCCGACCTCTGCCCTGGCCTAGCAAGCTTGACCTCGAGCTCATCGATCCTTCTGGCCTAGGCCAAATTTTTCTCTTTAGCTCCACTAAGTTGAGCCTCGACTAAAGCCAATTTGGCCAAAGCAGCCTCTTTCTCTATAGCAAGGCAGTCTATGTTCTCTTTCCACCGATCGTATTCGGCCTTGACCTGATCGACCTCCCTGCAAAGTAGCTCGATCTTATCCAGTTTTTATTGCAGCTGAGACACTGAAGTATTAGCCTCTACAGTTGCGTCGAATAGATCGTACTCTTTCAAAATGACAGTTACCTACTTGTCTAGATCGGCCTTATCTTCACGAGCCTTGTCCAAGTCTGCCCGAAGGTCCTTGAGCTCCTTATCCTTTTGACTGCAAAAGAGTTTCAAAGCATTCCTTTCATCCGAGGTCTTCTGGAGCTCAGCCTTTTATTGGCTCAGATCGGCCCTAAACTTGGTAAAAGCCTACACAGAAAGAAGGATACAAGTTAGGGTAAAAAGAGAAGGGGATAAGAAAATTGCAACAATAGGAATAAATGATTACTAGAGATAAAAGACATTGAGCCTCTTCGAAAAGGGTAGATGCATCGTTGAGATCGACTGCGTCTTCGACCCTGGTAAAGCAATCCCGGAAGGGGTCCTCTTCTCTAAGGACTCCGCCCAAGTCAGGAGCCTCCCTTATGGCCTCTTCAAAATAAGTCGGTAGAGAGAGAGAGTGATCTATTGTCATGGGTGTTCTGTTCAGTGCGGGGGTTCTCGAAACCCGCACCTCCGATGTGCTTGTTGATGGCCGAGGAACAATCTCGAGATCGGATGATTTGGGGGTTTTGTTCGTGTTTTTCTTCGAAGCCTCCTCATTACAAAGCAAGCTTTTTAGCTCAGAGGGTTTGGCACCTTCAGCCGGTTTCATAGTTCGAACCACGAACACCGAGTCTTCACCCTCATTTTCTTCTTTATCATTCAGCTGGTGGACCGATTTTATACCCATATGAATGAGATATCTCCTACGTCTTCGAGCTAGAGCCTTTTTATCTTGGGGTATTCGGGCTTCGAGACCCTTTTCCTCTTATTATCTTTCCCCAGTTTCGAGATCGGGGACTCGGTCTCTTCTCCAGGTAGAGCTAGCCTCATTTTAGAGAAATCTCCAATGCATGCATTGAGGAAAACCAAATATGAGTAAAAAGACATCTTCGGTAAACAAGAATGCATCAAAAGCTTACAAGACGAACTTACCATGATGTTTGGCTTCCCATTTGCCCCTTGCAAAGTCATGCTAGCGGAGCTCGTTATAAGAGGAGGTTGCGGCTGGTTTTTGGATCCAAACTTTGAGGTCGGTGACCGCATGAGGCATCCAAGTGACTTCTGCAAAATAGATGAAGGCATCACATAATGCAAAAATGGAATACGGAGGTTAATGGGTAAAACGTTCACTTACGTTTTGGGTTCCACTTCTCTAGGAACGGCACTTTCTCCTCCGGGATAATATCGCAGGTCCTCACTCGCATGAACCAGCTCATCCAACCCCTATCTTTATCCTCGTTGTTGCTGGCAAAAAAGGCCTTGGTCGATTGGCATTAGATCTTGATCAACCCTCGGAAAAGCTGAGGCCAATATAGTCGAATAAGATGGTTGAGGGTGAAATCTAGCCCCTCGGCCTTGCTGGAGAAGAAACGGAGCATGATCACTATGCGCAAGAAATAAGGGTGGATTTGGCCGAGGGTGACCTAGTACCTCTTACAGAAGTCGATGACAACGGGATCGATGGGACCCAGTATGAAGGGGTAAGTATAGACACTTAGGAACCCTTCCACATGAGTGGTGATACTCTCCTCAGGGGCGGGGATCTGTAACGTGAACTCGTCCCCCCCAGCCAGAATCTCTCTTTATGGCCTCAAGGAGTTTCTCTGTAATCAGCAAATATATCTCGATACGTTCTCACATCGACTCGCAATCGCAGAGGGATTCTCGACTTTGAAGTCGTTCTTTGTGACACGGGGTCCGGGGACAATCTCATAAAGGTCCGACATTTTATCATCGGTTGGCCAGGAGGAGGAGGAGGAGCTTTCTCCTTTTGAGGAATGGTTTTGGAGGTTTTCTCCATTGATTCAGGTTATAGGAAGTAGAAAGAAGTAGAGTTTGATATTTCTTGGAACTAAAGGGGGGTGGATCAATAGGTAGAGATAGAGAAAAGATGAAGAGAGGAAGAGAACAAGAAGAGTTTGAGGGTGGAAGTAAAGGTTTTAATTCAAATAAAAGCCCTATATTTATAGGCACACGGTGAAGGTTTGGTGGCGCTAGTGGCCGACCGCCACTATCAAGCATTTAATATTTTGGGAAAACGAACCGACATGATATTTCGACCACCTCGAGCGCCTATGTCATAGGGATGACATCACCATCAGAGCCTCCAAAAATCGAGGTTCAAATCTTTTCTTATCATTTTATTCTAAGAAACGAGAGGACTATCTGTATAGGGTGGAAATCGTGCTTCGATAGAAAAGTTGATACCACTTCCAGAGGCCAAGACGCCGAGCTCGGGGTCGAGGTTCCTTTCCAATGTCGGGGTCGAGGTCGAAGTAATTTGCTGAGGTCGAAAGAAGACATACCTCGAGATAATACCGTTATGGTTCAGTAACAGAAAGAGCTACATACCCGCAACGGCCGAGAGATCACGGCGTGAATTGCGGAATGGATTGACCCTTGGCTGTTAGACAGCTGTCAATTATGATTTCTTACTGTAATTAGAAGTGTATCTTATTTAGGACTCCCTTATTATATAAAGGGGAGCTTATTCATTTGTAAGACACGTTTTGACTGATAATATAATACATACACCTTATTCTCTAGCCATTTTATTCACCGTTCATCAGAGTTGCTTTGTAACTTGCTATTCCTACTATTCCACCTCGAGGCCATCAAAGCTTGAGGTCAAGACTTGGCTTGCATACTGGTTTGACTTATTTTATTCTTCAATTTACACATTTAATTCCTTGTCTATCAATTGATATTGGATTAAATCACATATCCTTAGAATCACAATATAAGTTTAATTGTAACTCGGATTTTAGGGTAAACACTAATATTTAATGTGATTAGTGGAAGAGCGAGAATTTTGTGCAAAAAGATTTAAAAAATTGGAGTAACTAGAACCATCTTTACCACTGCCTGGCAGATTCAATATATTTATATAACAAAAAATTATTTTGCCTTATATTTTAATATAATTTTCCGGGAAGGGAACTCATAATTGTCTCCATTTCTTCTCACCTAGATCTGGTCATGTCACCAGCAAAAGGGGAATGTTAAAACTAACTAGCTTTCAAGTTTATTTAAAAAAAGCTTTATCTTTTTAGATTTAGAACGTACAAAAAGGAAATAGTGCCAACAAATTGAGGCCATAGTGGTAGTATATTTTTGTATAATTCGACCGTATATGCAGAGTTCAAATAAAAATCAGCGCGTACGTAGATGTATCAATCTACATATACATGCAATAGTAAGGGGCCTTTCTATTGAGGGATAGTAGGGACGGTCCAACTTTTCGTAAAATCTCAATCAAAAAATGAATAACACATTTTAATGCAAATATGATGCGAAATAATCAAGTGGAGGGACAATGTCCTTTACATAATCTTGGGATCGATAAGTCGGTTTTTAATATATATATATATATAGGGGGGCACTCGAAATTATCGTAGGAGTAGTTTTTAAAAATTATTTGGTTTTATCAAATTCTAAGTTTATTCTATTTATGGTAGTTTCCTGATACCTATGAACGTCAGTGTCAGTATAAGAAGTAATAAAGTTGGAAATTTTAAAAAAATATTCGAAATTTGACACTTCCATTATATATTAGAATGTTTCATGCAATTTTGTTTTTTGGTGAAAAAGATCCTAGGTCTTTCTGACACTCCATCACATGAAATTGTGTTTTGGAAGTGAATGGAAAAGTTATTCCTAGGTGCCTTTGTATGGGTTCATATTTGAACAACCATGATCGTCGATGAGCACGATGAACGACGAGATCCTCATAATTCGATATTTTGTAGAAGACAACCTTAAGGCGAAGAAGAGATTGTACGTCCCTTGCAGTAATGCAGGCCCATTACGGAATATTAGGAATATTCTCTGTAACTTGTCTTTTATAGCTTAGAAGGGTTTTGGTTTTGTTCTTAACACATATATATATCTATCTATATATATATCTATCTATATCTATCTATATATATATATATATATATATATATATATATATATATATATATATATATATATATATATAGCGTAAAACAACCTTGTAAGGGATGGCTTTTTCCTAACCCAAAACACTTGCTTTAAACTTGCTTACATAAATAATTGAGAGGATTATCGGTTTTTCAGCCTTGATGAGATAAAGATTTCTTATCACACATATTCTCCTTACCTATATTTTGTTCTAGAAATTATTATACTTAGCTAAGATTTACCCCTTCATTTTCTTTGGTTGATTTATTCAAAAAGGTTCCGATATCTTTTGAGTCAAACAATTTGGCGCCATCTGTGGGGATTTCTATAGCTGAGATCTTAGTTTCTTCTAGATTCTTGAAAGAAATAATCACCTCTTCTTTGCCTCACAAAGGCCAACGATGGTAGGAAAGGGAGAAGCGAGGCTAAAGGCAATAGTGGGTATCACGAACAACCTCCTGAATTCCCTTAATGAAGTCGGTGGGGAAGACAACGAAAACGCAACGCCAAGTGCTACACCTGAGGGAGATATCTCACCCCCTCCCCCCCCCCTTCCCCCCTGCACGAGGGCTTAACTGTATCGCGCGAGAGAAAAACCTCAACATCCGTAGTAGGAGAAGCACCACCAGCCATGAAAAGGCTATTAGAAGAATGGTTGACAAACACCTTGAGCAATATACTCGAGAAACCCGTTCAGAGGGACATTGAAGGTACAATACCCGCAAAAACCACAGTTGCCGCCGATGAGCCAGAAACTCCGCGAACAGGTAATACCCATACTTTCATTGAAGTAGGCAATGATGCACTTGCAGCCATCTTAAAGAAAATGAAAGAGATAGAAAATGATAACAAAACACTCCGCGAACATATGAAAGAGCATCAGGAAAGGGTTGATGGGCGCTTCGAAGTTGCTACCAAAGCGTGATGTGGGACGATTTGTCGAACAGCGATGTAGCGAAGGGCAGCTCCCCACTCTATTATGAAAACCTTCAAAATGCCGCCATATTTGAAAATATATGATGGCACTACAGACCCGGAAGATCATTTAATCCATTACATTACTGCAGTAAAAGATAACGATCTATCGAAAGAACAGGTACCGTCAGTGCTACTAAAAGTTCGGCGAAACTCTTACAAGGGCAGCATTGACATGGTATTCCTAACTACCGGCACGATCGATATAAGTTTGTCGCCACTCACGTGGGAGCGAAAAAGGCAGAGGCCAGGGTAAATGATATCTTCGTCGTCAGGCAAACGACAAGCGATGGATTTCGGGATTTCCAAGTTCGATTCAACAATGTAAGGGTGAGCTTACCAAACGTGTTAGAAGGGATGGTGGTTGTAGCCTTCCAAAATGGGTTAAATAGAAACAGGTCAAAAGCAACCAAAAAGCTACTACGTAGACTCATGAAGCATGCCCCCACCATGTAGGAAGAGATTCATAATGCATATTGCGCCAAAGTGAGAGCAGACGAGGATGACCTGAATGTCCCAATCCAGCAGCTAACATCGGTCCAAACCAAAATAAGGAGAGATTGCCGCAACAATGGCCAAAGGGATTAACTACCCCATCTCAATCTAGAAAGGCACTTACCCTAAATCCGCACATCCGACCCACCTCCTCCGTGACATACAGATGTCGCGCCTTGACACACTGCACCACCCCAAAACGAAAGAGGTATGCCTCCACTGTTATCTTCTCATAAATTTTGTGTTTCTCCTTCAGAAATAGTGTGCGCACTGGAAAAGCTCGGCACAAAGGTGCAGTGGCTGCAAAAGATGAAGTTAGATCCGAGCACCAGGAGATCGAACGTTCTATATGAATTCCACCGGGAAAGGGGACACAAGACCGAGGACTACATAGGTATACGAGAGGAAGTGGTAAGAATGCTAAACCAGGAAAACCTGAAAGAACTATTGAGCAACTGAGGACGGGTCAACTCAACTTTGCTCGTGGACGCAATCATCCTCAAGGACCTCTAAAACCACCATCACCAGCTCGCACTAAACAAATGATCATTGGCGGTGGCGACGATACGATAATCAACCACGTGAAATTCACCACCACACACAAACTCAAACGAACAGTCGCCCACGAAAGGTATGACGACCTCGAAGATAGTATCATCTTCGATAAGTTGGATACCAACGGTTTGTCTTTCCCTCGCTATGTTGCTTTGGTTATAAATTTACGCATCATGGGTACCGAAGTAAAGAGAATAATGGTGTATGAAGGAAGTGGTGAGTGTATTATTCACCCACGAATTCTCATGCAGATGAGGCTCGAGGATAAAATAATACCGCATTGCATAACACTAACAGTTTTAATAATGCAGTGGAACGAACCTCTAGAGAGATAGTGTTGTCCGTTCTCACATGAGGAGTCACCCTGGATACGACGCTCCTCATCATGAACTAGGAAACAGCCTAAAACGCCATCATATGGCGTCTATGGATACATGCCATGCGAGCCGTCCTGTCAAGTTTCTATCAATTAATCAAATTTTTTATCCCATGGGGGATATTCAGCATCCGAGGCGAGAAATGCACAGCCCAAGAATGCTACTGAATCACCCAAGTTTGCACACACACCAAACAACTAAAAAGGGCAAGCGTGAAAGCATAGCAATCAGCCATATCGGGAACCAAACCCGACGTACAAATAGAGGCCATCAGAGACTCAGATGTCATAGAAGCTTGCAAGGCAACCGTAGAAGACCTCGACCCCGTCCAACTGGACAAGACTGATAGCATGAAAAAGGCCTATATTGGACACAACCTCTCACAACTAGGTAAATATCATGAGTTCTTAACTGACGATGCCGATTTGTTTGCCTTTTCCCATTCATATATGCCAAGAATCCCAAGGGACATCGCTACACACAGGATTTACCCGCCAGTATGGCAAATGAGGAGAAAGTTCAGTGCCACTATCAATGAGGCGGTCAGGTTAGAAGTTGATAAATTACTCACTAATGGTTCCATTCGAGAATCAAAATATCCCGAATGGGTCACCAATGTGGTCATGGTCAAAAAGAAGAACAAGAAATGGCGGATGTGTACCGACTTTACCGACCTGAACAAAGCATGCTCGAAAGACTCATTTTTTTACGACATATTGACCAACTCATCTGGTTACAACCTATTCTGGTTACAACCAAATTCTAATGGCTGAAGAAGACCAAAAGAAGACCACTTTCATCGCTCACCAAGGTACATACTGCTACAAGGTAATGTCGTTCGGACTCAAGAACGCAGGGGCGACGTATCAAAGTCTTGTCACCAAGATGTTCGAAGAATAAATCTGTAAGACCATGGAGGTTTACATCAACGACATGCTAGTAAAGTCAAAAAAGAAAGAGGATCACATTGACCATCTAAAAGAAGCCTTCGAGATATTGAGGAAATACGTAATGAAACTGAATCCCGAAAAATGCACCTTCGGCGTAACTTCAGGAAAGTTCCTTGGTTTTCTGGTGTCACAAAGAGGTATTGAAGTCAACCCGGATCAGATCAGGGCCATCTAAGGAATACCGAAGACATTAACCAGCAAGAAGCAGGTGCAAAAATTAACAGGACGAATAGCCGCCTTGTCGAGGTTTATTTCACGATCCTCGGACAGATGCCATAAATTCTTCAATGTTCTAAAAAAAGATCACGGACTAACTGCAATTCAGAATGCAGCGATGCCTTGAGAAAGCTGAAAGCGTATCTATCTTCACCACCCTTACTCGTCAAGGCAGACTCGGGTGAATGCCTACTGGTGTACCTAGCAATCTCCAAAGTCGCGGTAAGTGCAGTCCTGATCCACGAAAACAAAGGTATGCAATCTCCGATTTAGTATATCAGCAAAACCTTAATTGATGCCGAAACAAGATAGTCTCACCTTGAAAAACTAGCTTTGGCATTAGTCGTAGCTTTACGAAAGCATAGACCATATTTTCAATGTCACCCCATAAAAGTGGTGACAACCTTCCCCTTCAGGGCCATCCTACACAAACCCGAACTGTTGGGCAGATTGGCCAAATAGGCCATAGAGTTAAGCGAGCACGACATAACATACCAACCACGAACTTTTATTAAGTTGCAGGTGCTCGCCAATTTCGTCGCTGATTTCAGCGTAGAAGTATTGCCTGAAATAGAGCAGGAAGCGCTCCGTGCTTCCGGATACTCCAACCTCTAGGTCCTCTAATCGATAGGGCATCTAATGCATCGGGACTGGGACTTGTCCTCGAAGTTCCTACGGGTGAAGTAATTTGCCAGTCCATACGATGACTTGAGATGACTAATAACGAGGCCGAGTATGAAGCTATGATTGCAGGATTGGGATTAGCCCTCAAATATGGAACTCGAAGACTCATCCTCCATTGTGATTCTCAACTCGTGGTGAACCAAGTCACTGGGACTTTCTAAATCAAAGAACAGAGACTACAAAAGCACCAGTTAGAAATTCACAAACTGCTACCAGAATTCAATGAATGCCGCCTCGACCAAATACCCAGGGCACAGAATATCGAAGCAGACGGTCTTGCCAAGCTAGTGGCATCCACCAAAAATAACAACAAGGAAAATGTGGCCACTCTTCTCCATCTCGCAATAGAACAAGTCGAGGTACATTCCGGGAACCTAACTTTGGACTGGTACAATCGTCTCATAACATATTTGCAGGATGGAACGCTCCCACAAGATAAGAAAGAAGCCAAAAGACATCGAATACAGGCAGCCAAATACAATCTCGTAAGTTGTGATCTTTACAAGAGAACGTTCGGCGCCCCCTAGCCAAATGTCTTAGGCCAAATTAAAAAAGTGAGTATTAGAAGAAGTACATGAGGGCCATTGAGGCGCCCATACGGGAAACCGCACCCTCGTCTGATGCCTCATCCGCGCCAGATACTACTGGCCTACCATGAAAAATAAGTTGCGGACTACGTTAGAAAATGTGAACAGTGTCAAAAATATGCCCCTATGATAGACCAGACAGGATAACTCCTGCATTCTGTCATTTCCCATAGTCGTTCATAAAGTAGGGGATGGATATTGTCGGACCCCTCCCGGCAGGACGAGGTAAGGTACGCTTCCTTTTAGTTTTAACTGACTATTTTTCTAAATGGGTGGAAGCAGGTGTATACACTCAAATATGTGAGCAAGAGGTCATCGCATTCATATGGAAATATATAATATGCCGCTTCAGCATGCCCAAAGAAATCAGTTGTGACAACTGACCTAAGTTCATCGGAAAGAAAACGACCAAGTTTTTCAAAAAAAATGGCACATCAAGCAAATACTCTCCACACCATACTATCCCGCCGGCAATGGCCAAGCCGAATCCTCCAACAAAGTAATACTGAATATATTGAAAAGTAGCTCGAGGATGCCAAAGGGCTATGGCCTGAACTACTACTAGAAGTACTATGGGCATACCGTACTACGCCAAAAACTAGCACAAGCGAGATGCCATATTCGCTAGTCTACAGGACTATCGCGATCATACCCATCGAGGTCGGAGAGCCTAGCCTAATATACTCCAACGAAGGCGGACCAAACAACAACGAAAGTAGGTTACAAGATCTGGATGAAGTCGAAGACCGAAGTGACATGGCCCATATAAGAATGGTAGCCCAAAAGCAACAAGTAGAAAGGTACTAAAACAAAAAAGCCAAAGTACAGTCACTCAAGGTCAGAGATTACATCCTCAAAGCTAAAACACAAGTGGTGAAGGACCCTAATGAGGGAAAACTAGGAACAAACTGGGACCGACCACACAAAATCATGGCGGCAGCATAAAAGGAGCATTCCAGTTAGAGACAATGGAGGGAAAACTACTCCAAAACAATTGGAATGTCGCCCATCTCAAGTACTTCCACTTCTGAAAGGAGGCGCCACCTAAGTCGTACTCTTTTTTCCTCATCCAGGTTTCATCCCAATCGAATTTTCTTGGTGAGGTTTTTAATGAAGTGGCAAGGGGGACGTCTCGATGTTTAAAGTATTATTTATCACCCCGCCCGTCGACGTGTTCTCCGGGTCGAGTAATGAAGGGGCTGGATATAGATATTCAAATATTTATTGCATGTACAAAGCCGACATGTGTTTCCTACAAGAATATAATCAAATTTCCATTTTATGTACAAATTTGACATGTGTTTCCGATAAGAATATAATTAAATCTCCATTGTACGAACAAAGTCGACATGTGTTTCCTACAAGAATATAATCAAATCTCCATTGTATGTATAAATTCGACATGTATTTCCTATGAGAATACGATCAAACCAATGTGATCAATGTCACACCCCGACCTCGGGGAGCACGACCGGCGCACGACCGAGGAAACCTGATCGAGCAAGCCTTACCTGAACTTCCTACCCGACTCGATAGAATTACGAGATCCGATTTCGTTTAGTGTAATTGAAGAATAAAAGGGGTTGTAAATTCGATCATGGATATCATATTTTATAATGTAACATTAAACCGTAGTTAAGCTCCCAAAATTTCCATACAGTTATAGTTTAGTACATGCCATAGTTTAGTTCCCAAAAGTACATACAGTTGACAATCTAAAACGAAAAGTTTCAAAAGTACAACGTGATTCTAAGACCACCCCGGCACCCATACATGACCCACAAAAACATCTACAGAGCCTCTAAGGATAGAAGAGACCAAAAATGATGATGCCGACGACAAGGCCCCGGCCATACCTCAAAATGTGAAAACTTACACAAAAGAAGAGCTGCAAACCCCTGGGAGGAATGGGGGCTCACCAAGACAGCTGTGAAGAGAACAAGAGAGAACCACTATCTGCGATCGTCACTATCAGCAATGGAACTACCTACATCCATTCAAAGATGTAGCGCCCCTCACAAAAGGGATGTTAGTACTATCGAATAGTACTAGTATGTAAGGCAAACACAACTCTTAATAGGATGAACAGTGAACCAATAGAAGACAGTTATATCATCAACAATTATATCACATAATCTCAAGGAGGAGCACCAAATAATGTTCACATGATTTCGGTTAAGTCTTTTCGTTCTTTTAGGTTAATATTCTTTAGTGCCAAATTCCATATCTTAGAATATAATGCCACCGTGGGGTTTTTACACAGAGTTCGGTCTCGGCCCGACCGGATAAACCATCCCAAGTGAGACATATACATATTCACAATAATGTTCCGGAACCCAATATAAATGCCACCATGTGTACAGCATGGCGTCCGATCTTGGCCCAATCGGCTCTCACTTGGGACATAACCTCTTTTAATTATTCTTTAGTTCCCATTTCCTTCCATATTTTTCCCTAACCTGGTACAATACCTCTTTTCATTTATTTATTCCTTGGCATTTAGATATATCAAAACAACACAAGTCTTCCCTTTATCAATTCGTTCATGTAATTCTATCATTTATTTGTCAAGGGCTATCATACAAGGCATGCACACACTTAAGAAAATAACGTACACTTGAAAGGCATGATCGCCTTTTCAATTATAATTGTTTCAAAATAAGCACATAGAAAAATGTGGAACGAAAGTCCATTACCCAACACATTAATGCAATCAATCAAGTGGAATCAATTTGAAATTTCAAGCCAACCATTTGGACACTAAGAATTCAACACTAAAAAGAGAGGGGTTTGCCATACATACCTTAATGGAGCCTCCCTTAGTTCCTTACAATAAATTCCGAAATCCCCTAGCAACTTCAATCTATTTTATGAGAACCACGAATTTAGCCGAGAAGTAGAGATGTGACTAAGATTCTAGCTCATTTGATCATATTGTCGAACGCTAGGTGTACATTGTGGTTTTTGGGTCCTTTTGTAAGTGATTTTATCACTTTCTACCCCAATTACCACTTTTTTATCTCACAATCTTCCCATACCCCATTGTTACTCATGCATGAAAGATAGTAAATTCTCATACCCATGAACTCACCCTTGATTACTCATTTTCAGATAAAATTTCGACACTATAGGTTAGGGAACAAGTTCTCACCTCTTAGGATGAAGACCTAACTGCTTTACTTGATAATCTTCAAGGATTTGGGGCAAGGATTTAAAGAGGACTTGATGGAAATCACTCCCTCTCGCTCTAGGACTCCCTTTTCTCTCTCTATGTCGGGAAAATAATAGTAAATCATCTATTGTGGTGTTTTTAATGGGATGGGGTCGAATTATAAAATTTATAAGAGCCTCGAGTCATATCTTCGGTCGCATTTGCGATTGCAAAGTCAATATGCGGTCCGCTGAATGGACCGCAAAAATGTCCCAAAAACTGAACACACTGACTGGGTTTGTGGCATGAATGCGGTCCGCGTTCACGTTCTGTGGTCGCATAATGCACCGCAGAACTACCCTTCACAAAATCCAAAATCCCAAGAAAATTGTGCGACGACTATGCGGACCGCATTTTTGTTATGCGATAGCATAATCGACCGCATAGTTGACTTCCAATTTGGCCAACACACTGACTCACTCTGCAACAGAAATGCGGTCTGCATACCTGATATGCGACCGCATTCTCGACCGCAAAATTGCATTTTTCTAGAAAACATAATTTCTTGACTTTTTAATGCATAGTTTAGTCCAAAAGGGTCCGAACCGCAGCGTACACATCTCTAACACATATTCCTAATTTAGTAGTACGAGCTTTCCGGTTTATAGTAAATGTCTTTCACGTGCCTCACAATCAACATCCCAATGGCCAAGGCCATCGATGAAAATACGATTTGACCTCATTCGAACTATGACGGGATCCTACTTCGATGATAGTTCGAAGAAACATCCCAAAGGCCAAGGCCATCGATTAAAAAATGAGTTCGGACTCGTTTGAACTACGATGGGATCCTACTTCGACGACGGTTCAAAAAAACATCCCAATGGCCAAGGCCATCAACAAAAATATGAGTTCGACCTCGTTCGAACTATAAAAGGATCTTACTTCAACGACAGTTCAAAGAAACATCCCAATGGCCAAGTCCATCGACGAAAATATGAATTTGACCTTGTTCGAACTATGAAGGGATCCTAATTCGACGAAAGTTCGAAGCAATATCCCAATGGCCAAGGCCATCGATGAAAATACGAGTTTGACCTTATTCAAACTACGACAGGATCCTACTTCGACAATAGTTCGAAGCAACATCCCGATAGCCAAGGCTATCGACAAATATATGAGTTCGACCTTGTTCAAACTACGATGGGATCCTACTTTAATGACAGTTCGAAGCAACATCCCATGGCCAAGTCTATCGATGAAAATATGAGTTTTACCTCGTTCGAACTTCGATGGGATCCTACTTCGATGATGGTTCGAAGCAACATCCCAATGGCTAAGGCCATTAACGAAAATACGATTTCGACTTCACTCGAACTACAATGGGATCCCACTTTGATGATCGTTCAAAAGTAGCGTCCCAAAGGCTAAAGCCACTGCCAAAAGAAAAAGGAATCAACCTCACCTAAAAGCTAAATTGGCTTAACGGTTCGACAGGTATCCCGAATTCCATAGATATTGCAAAGATCATCAACAAATCGACAAAACAAATTCTACATTACATCAAAATGTTACTTACTACTATCTTTACAACGGGCTCAATCACACCCCTTACAAAAGTCCCAAAACAAAAAAGTAAGTACAAATAAAAAGTTATACATCATCCCCGGTTGGGTACGCATCTTCGTACCAAGAGTCAGAAGGAAGACGATTCGCATCATAAGAGTTGATGTTATCCCTGTAAGGTGTAAGAGGGTCGTACCCGCATGCCTCCCATGTTGCACAAGCTTCGGCATGCATGACTTGAAGTTCTGCTTCAGTTGCCTTCCCATCGGCATGAAAAGCCTTATACACGTCAAGAAGGGCCTCAGCATAGACCCATAACTCATATAAGCGATGAGGCATGAGATGTAGAAGGTTTTGAGCGTCGACTTGCATCCTCCGCCCTCAGTGAGGCCGCTTGCCCACTCAACACAGATAGCTCCGCCTCTAAATCCTTAACACGCCCCTCAAGCCCCGTGACCTTAAACTTAGATATCTCCATCTCCTCGGTCAGCTCCGACCTACAAAGATGGAGAGTATTCTCCAAGGCCACCGTTCCAGAAACCGTTGTCGTCAGCTTATCAGTACCGATGGATAGTTCGACCTTAAGCCCCTCAATCTCCATCGCCTCCATACCCAATTAGTGGTTAAACTGGCCACCTTTGCTTGTAAGTTGTTATTCTCGGCCATTACCCCCTACTTAACTCAAGCTCATCCTCCTTCACCTTAAGGGAGGCCTCAAGTTCACTATTGCGGGCGACAACCTTCATAAGCTCATCATCTCGCTCCCTCAGCTCCTCGACCTTGCGCACCAGTTGGTCCTCCCTCTATTTGAGTCCTTCATGGAACAACTGGAAATTAGGGTCCTAATTATAAATATCGGCCATTGCACGATGCTTAGCGCGATACTATTGATATTTGGAAGACATCTTCCCATAAATGGAAGTCTTTTTCCTTTTCCGATGCTTGCACTCGGTCTTCATGATAAGAGTCTAACACAAAAAAGAATAGCAAGTTAAAGACAAAAACACAGGTCGACAATCACAAGGTAAGCCCAACGACGAAAAGGAAAATAAAGGCACCTACCCGTAAGGCCATTGGCGACGTTCTGAGACAAATCCATGTCGCTTATCGCCCTAAGCACCTCTCTTTCAGGGGCAGCACATAAAAGGGCTAAAGCAGACGCTACTTGATCACAGTTCAACAATAAGTTGTAGTTCCCTAGGATAACTATGTGACGATCAGATATCCACGCTAACCTCCACGTGAGTATGGCGACCTATAAACTTGCGAACATCCTCTGGGTCGACATCTGAACCTTCGCCCTCGCCCTCGCCCTCGCCCTCGCCCTCGACCTCGCCCTCGCCCTCGCCCTCGCCCTCGCCCTCGCCCTCGCCCTCGCCCTCAACATGATGGTTTCTGCCAACGTTGGATGACACGCCACTATCAGCGTAACGCACGGAGCTGGCCCCTAAGTCAATCCATTTCATTTGGGGAGATCTCTCTCTAAAATGGCATTGGCCAAAAATGTGGGAACAGGTGCCGTCTGCGACACCCTACTTCTACAACGTCTACGACCACATCCTTCCCAAGCTCCATTCTCCTTTTTTTTTCTCAACAACAACTCATATTTGTTAGAGGATTCGTCAAAGAGATGTGGGGTTGGCACTGAAGAATCCTCCTCCCTCACGACCAAGTGCCGAGAAGAACCTTATACTTGAATCGGTTGAGGACGATCCCCTCGAACAGACTCAGTCAAAGTAAACTACATTCCAGTGGCAGTAACAGCCTATCGAAATGTCAGGACTGGCACCCTCCGCCTGGAAGCTCATCGACCTGTCGTCACGAAGAATCGTATCAATAGACTATGATATATAACAACAAAATGATAAGGGGGAAACATTTACCGGATGAAACTTTTGTGCCATAACATTTTATAAAGGCGGGCCAATCTCTGGTCTCCGCTGCTTGGGGCAACAGATGGGCCACCCAATCCCTTATGCTAGTAATATTGTGGGGCGGACGTCCCATGGCTGCAAACGAGAAGCAAACAAACCCTATAATGAATGTAGATGAAGAGAGAGAAAAATGAGTGGCAACACTTACATGTCTCGTTCCACCGCTCTGGCAACCTGGCGGAGTTAGAAACAATGTGTTCATTATAAGGAACAGAGTAAGAGATTCCAAGAAAGCAAACTAAACCATAGATACGAAAGTTTTCCTACAAAAGGGGCTGGCTTCAACAACCAATAAGGGACGGCTTGCCAAGCTACACAAATAGTTAATTTGTTTATAGTAACAAAATTTTTCCTACAGAAGGAGCTGGCTTCAACAACCTATAAGGGACAGCTTGCCAAGCTACACAACTTGGAAAACTTTTGTACTATAACCAACGTTAGCTGTTTATAACTCAGAAAACTTTCGTACTATAATAATCTAACTTTCTTAGAGTATTCTTACTCTATTTTTCATACATGGACCGGCCTTTCTATCTATTCGAAAGAAAGAACAAGAGAGAAATTTAGAAAGCACTCATATGTAGTATTTCACAAAGGATTTACAAAGGTTTGCAAGATGATTGCTAGATGATCCTACAACTACTACAAGGCCTCATTTATATAGGGCTAGGAGGTTATTACAAGAAAAACTTTCAGGATAAAATAAACCTATCTTACATGGCAAACTTATCTTACAAGTGGGTCCTTCTAAACATGTGAAGGACTTTAGGCAAAATAACTAAAAAACACATGAAAACATGTTAAAGGGGTGAAATATACATGGTGTAGCATGTGAAATTATGTGGGAGCATGTGACGCTATGTGAAAGTATGTTGTTTCATGTGACGAAGCATGTGGAGGCATGTGGAAGCATGTGAAAACAAGTTGAAGTGGGTCCCGGATAATGTGGAAAGATGTGAAAATTTGTCTTGGCATGGGTAGGATACTTTTGAGGGTTTTTTGGTGGCTAATCTAGGATTATGGGGGGATTAGCAGGGATTTAGGTAATTATCCTTCATTGATTCTAGGGTTGTCTTCTAGGCATCTTTTCAAAGACCTTGTGTAGTAACGCCTGGAATTTGACGGCCCTTCTTAACTGTGCTCTTTCTCTTTTGGATTGAAAAATGTAATCCGTAACCTTAATCTGGAAATGTATTGAGTGATCTTTTCTCGGATGACTTCGTATGGGGTTTGATATTCTTTTGCTGCTGCTCGGACTCTTTCCCAGTGAGGGTGGTTGCTTGTATAATTCCAGCTTGCCCAATCTTTTAGCCATATCTCTTTCGGTATACACCTATTTTGCTGGAAAAGGACTCTTTGTGCCTCGCTATATTCTTCTTCCATTGATAAAATGGACACGGGAAATTTCCACCAAAATGATGCCTCTGCTTGCGCCTGGACTTTTCCATTAATAATCTTTACTGGCCTATGAAACATGAACACCTCTACTGCGTAGGAATCATTGAAACATTTCATCCAGTATCTTCTAGGTTTAAACCATAGCAAAAATATTTTAAGAGCTGGTACAATGTTATCAAAATCATTGAAGACGTTGCATTTGAATTCCATGAAAATATAGTACTGATGGCATAGGTACCAGAAAAACCATAATAGTTCTTGTGAAAAATCCTTGGCTTGAGCTATGAATACATGGCAGAACAGATATTCTGGATTGACCCCATATGGCTTGAGAATGGATCCTCCATGTTGTCGGAAAACTTGGAGCTCATAATGAGTTATTCTTTCAATAATAATTGACGGATCAAAGGGATCCATGAGATTAAACAATTCCAGTGGATGATCTGTTGGCTTTAATGAACTTGTTCTTGGTAAACTTGAGAACATGAAGACGTGACTGATTAACTTTTCCTTTGACTTCAGTTTTGCTGGGGAAAATATCTTTGAGAATTCTTCCGGTCTGGATAGAAAATCTGCGAGAATATTATCCTTTCTTNAGTGATCTTTTCTCGGATGACTTCGTATGGGGTTTGATATTCTTTTGCTGCTGCTCGGACTCTTTCCCAGTGAGGGTGGTTGCTTGTATAATTCCAGCTTGCCCAATCTTTTGGCCATATCTCTTTCGGTATACACCTATTTTGCTGGAAAAGGACTCGTTGTGCCTCGCTATATTCTTCTTCCATTGATAAAATGGACACGGGAAATTTCCACCAAAATGATGCCTCTGCTTGCGCCTGGACTTTTCCATTAATAATCTTTACTGGCCTATGAAACATGAACACCTTTGCTGTGTAGGAATCATTGAAACATTTCATCCAGTATCTTCTAGGTTTAAACCATAGCAAAAATATTTTAAGAGCTGGTACAATGTTATCAAAATCATTGAAGACGTTGCATTTGAATTCCATGAAAATATAGTACTGATGGCATAGGTACCAGAAAAACCATAATAGTTCTTGTGAAAAATCCTTGGCTTGAGCTATGAATACATGGCAGAACAGATATTCTGGATTGACCCCATATGGCTTGAGAATGGATCCTCCATGTTGTCGGAAAACTTGGAGCTCATAATGAGTTATTCTTTCAATAATAATTGACGGATCAAAGGGATCCATGAGATTAAACAATTCCAGTGGATGATCTGTTGGCTTTAATGAACTTGTTCTTGGTAAACTTGAGAACATGAAGACGTGACTGATTAACTTTTCCTTTGACTTCAGTTTTGCTGGGGAAAATATCTTTGAGAATTCTTCCGGTCTGGATAGAAAATCTGCGAGAATATTATCCTTTCTTTTCAGGTGCCTGACTTGAAACTTATATGGAGAGAACCATTGAGCCCACCTGAGAATCTGAGGATTGGGAATAATTTTTGCATTTAGTTGAATCATCTTTGGGAAGGCCTTCATAGCCATTTCTATCAGAAATTCTGTATGAATAAGGAAGAAATTGAATTTCTTGATTCGATTCTTTACTGCAAGAATTTCCTTGAAAGTGGAGTGATAATGTTGCTCGGCATCTTTGAATTTTCCGCTGGCGTATCCACATATTTTCCTCTAGCCATCTTTTTCTTCAAATAGAACATCACTCTAATATTCATTGCTGGCATCAGTTTGCAATATCTTCTTACCGTTCGAAGGGATATAGAGGCACTTGACATTTTTAGAAATCTCCTTTATTTTCTTGACCGCTTCATCTTGTTCCTTTTCCCATGGCGGTGGATTTTTCTTGAGCATCTCTATAAGTGGAAAAATGTATGTAGAGATATTTGGGATAAAATCTCTCACATAATTTATTATGCCGAAAAATTGTTGGATCTGCTTTGTTGTGAAGTTGGTATCCGAAAATTTGAGTAATTCCTAACATATATGTGGTCATGGACTGTATTCACCTTGGACAAAATGCATTCCAAGAAAATTAATCTCCTTTTGAGCAAGAACCATCTTTTTTGCTGAGAGCATGATTCCGTACTGTGTTACCAATGCCTCAAATTGACGAAGCAGGTTGATATGTTCCTCCAATGTATCACTAAATAACAGGATGTCACTTATGTAAACTAAAGAGGTATGAAGGATGGGTTGAAATATTTTTATCATGGCTTTTTGGAACAAGGAAGGTGCAGTTTTCAATCCGAAGGGCATGACTTTCCATTGGAAGTGATAATCGGGGATGCGAAATCTCGTTTTGGGTCTTTCTTCAGGGTGGATTCCCAATTGCCAAAATCCTGACTTTAAATCATATTTAGAAAAATATTTGGCCTTGGCTAAGTGGGAGAAGAGGGTGAGTGTATTTGGGATAGGGAACTTATAATCTTGGAGGAAATGGTTAAGTGGCTGGTAGTTGATGACTAACCTGAGTTTTCCTCTTGTTTGCTCAGCCCTTTTGTTGACATAAAATGCTTCGCATGCCCATTGTGAATCTGATGGCTCTATCAGATCAAATTCCAAAAGTTCTTCACTTTCTTTCTTTGCGAGCTGAAGATGATTTGGATTCATCCCTGAATGCCTGGGTTTTGTCGGATTGATATTTTCATTTTTCTTGAAAGGGAGCTTGATAAAAAATTCTTCATTTTTCCATAGCGGGCATTTCCCTTTCTTCATGAAATCCTTGTGGGAATCGGCACATGATTGTTCAATGAGATTTTGCTCAATCTCTTTGATTTGTTCATCATTGGTGATTTGGAATAGCCTTGGAATCTCAGAATAATGCCTGAACTGCTTTTTAAAAGCTATTTTGTTAGCCTTGATCTGGAGCTGATCTCTAAGCTGTCTGTAAATGTCGAATCCAATAATAAGATCTTTTCCTGGTACATCAGATCCTAGCAACTTTGTTCTGTACTTCAATCTTGGAAAGAACTCATAGTGATCGGGTGCTTTGTAATGACAGTTGTGGTCAAGATTGCATTTGATTCGGTGTTGAAATCCTTAAAATGCGGTACCCATTGATCTTCAGGGAAAACAACATGATTTATAAGTGAGGAAGCAGCTCCGGTGTCGATGAAAGCAATAACTCGAGTTGGTTTGTCCCACTTGGATGAATAGACTTTGAGTTCCACTTGAGGAACGAGTGTGAGAGCATTGATCTCCTCTCGAGCTTTGATCATTGGTTCTGAAATTTGGTAATGATCATTGCCTTGATCTTCATAGATATCAAGAGAGAATAAAGTTTCTTCATTAGGTTCATCATCCACAAAGAATATGGATTCAAGGTCCTCCTCCTTTTTGATATGTATGCCAGTGTAATCTTCATTCTCTTCAATGAGTTTGACAGATCTTCTTGATTGTGGAAAATATTTTGCGAAATGTCCAATCTTATGACAAATAAAACATCTGCTTTTCTTGTGAAAATTTCTTGTCCTTCTCAGTCTGAAATATTTTGTGCGTCTCTTGGACCTTGATTTCCCGTCTGGAATTCTTGGCCATTTGAACCTCCTGAATTCTCTCCTTCTCCTTGATGTGCGGCAGAAACATCCTGATCCGGTGATTAGATCAGATTTGTGGCATGCTTTGTCAAGCGCTAGATTGTGTTGGATAATTTTTCTTAAGGCAGAGCGCTTCGTACAAATATCATCCAATGCTACGAAAATAGCTTGCCTGATGTAACCAATTTGTGGGATGGTTGTGGACTGAAACTTTTCTTCAATGATGGTCATGGTTCGACTTGCCAGCAATTTTGGAAGGAAAGATACAAAAGCTTGCTTTAGATTGATGTCACCTCCAATCTCAAAATATATCTTCGCCATTTTTTGAAAATTTCTATCAATGTCATTTCTGTCGAATGACACACACTTCATCTCGAAGAGTTGTCTTCACATTTTCTCCTGTCTTTGGCCAGTATCTCCGTAGAAAACTTCATGTAGGATTCTGATGTTGAAGGCAAAATCTTGGGAAGTAAGAAAAGTATTTTTGTCTTGAATTCCAAGTGCATTCCACCAATCTCTAAGGATTCCTGAGAACCGTGAAGTGAGTTCTGAAAGGATGATATACTTTTTTCGTTCCACCAAATTTCTGGTCACCATCCAAGTATAAAAGTCTTGGATCTGTTGAGGCCATTTTGAAACCTTGACATCATCTAAGGTGAAAGTGTGGAAACCAGTTTCAACTGGCTTTGACGCCATGGGCTCATATCTTCTTTCTTGGATTGGTTCATCTGTCATGCCTTCTTATTCGTCATCTACTTCAGATATTTCTGGATCTCTTGGCTGGTTTGCAAATATTGGGGGATCGTCTTAATCAGAAGAGTTCGTTGTGGATTCATTGCTTGATTAAGAGCTATCTTCCATTGTTTCATCTTCTGATGAGTTTAACGATTCTGACCATGGGATATCTTCTTCTGATATGTATCTTGGCTGAGATACATAGAGGTCTGGAGCCTTCTGGTCAGAAATCATCAGATTTTCAGGGTTCTATCCTTTTGAACTTTCTCCTTGGTCTCGCCTTTTCTTGGTTTGTTTCTTAGCTGCAAGGGCATCTTTCCTTTCCTAAACCATTTTTGCGATATCAAAATCATTTTCTTCTTTTGCTGGTCGGGTGAAAGGGATTGGATTTTGTGAGGTAGATGGAAGGGTAGAAAAGGTGTAATCCAATTTAGGTGGTGAATATGCATGTGGAGACATAGGGAAGAAGGTAGGTTTTGAAGAGAAAAGTGGGGCTTTTTGTGGCTCAAAGTGATCATTTCGCAGAAGTTGGATTTGTTCTTTGATGGAAATCGTCTCCTGTTGTTGTTGTTGGAAAAATTGGAAAAGTGAAGTTCCTGGCGTACAAATCTCATATTGTAAATTTGCCAACCTTAGTTCTAAGGCTTTGATCAGTCCTGCATGCTGAGACGATATCTGCTCCACTTTTTTCTCAATTGTTTCCACATTGCTCATTAACTTATTTTGTGTATGGGCCACGTTTTTTATGGTGTTGCCAATATTATTGAGCACTTTGTTCTGGCAGATGGAATTTTCTGATTGCCAGTTCATTGTTGCTTCAATATCACTTGTTGGGGTTTTTTTCCAGATGGTAATACTATGTTTTTCTTAGGGATTTTTGGAGCATAGCTGATACCCTCTTTTTCAAAAGGTTGAAGTGGAGGAAAATCTTGGGAGTGGCTGGAACTTGAAGAGATCATCATGAATATTTGTGGATATACGGACCTTTGAGTTGTTGGATTTTTAGGTTCAGGAGGCTTTTTGGATTCTGGGGTATGATGTGATGTTGGTTTGGATTGGGGTATGGTTTCACTATCCTTCCAGCTAGGGGTGAAGTTTTCTTGTAGTTTTGGCCATTCTTGGGGTTTGTAACTGACAAGAAACTCATATTTACCAGGATGGCTTAACGAGTCAATCGAAGGATCTTTATTTTCATATTTTTCCCGAAATTGTCTTTCAGTAGTTTTACCCTTTTTCTTGGAGTTTGATTTTCGATGGTGATGTTCATCATATTCTCCAATTGGATCTTCTGAATAGTCTTGGCAGGTGCAACCAAGATCCCATGCGCAGTGTCCAGTGAAGGGGCATTTGAACCACCACATTCGTTTTCCTTCTTTGTCAAAATATTGGCACCAGTCATGTTCTTCCATGATGCTTTGTATATTCCATATGAATTCTCTATCAGGTTCTATGTATGTATCTGTTGTATCTTTGGGTTGAATCATTTGACAAGAAAAGATGGTTTTACTGGGTTTTTTGAGATGGGAATGATCAAAGCTTATGCAAACGGTTTTGTCACTTCTTTTGATAAAAGTTGGTTCACCAGATTGTAGAGATTCCTTTGATTCTCTTAGCTTCTCATAATTTGTAATCCAGGAATCAGGAAGGATTCTGACAAGTTCATCTCTGGAAATCTGTCTGGGTATTTGGGTGCACATGGTGTTTCCTTTGGTAGCATCAATGTTTAAGAGTAAGGCATTTTCTCCTCTGGTTAGGCAAAGATCCATGGCATGATTTTGGACTCGCCACGCCATTTGGTGGTGAAGGGTAGCTTGGATGGAGTCTTTGGCTTGTGGTGCTCCCTGAATTTAGACTTGGATTTTTAGGGCTTCAGTTAGGTACGGGTCATAAAGGGACATGTTAAAATTTGGAAAGATGGTTATGAAGACAGTTCCGGTATTTAGGGTAACTTTGGCAGTACTCAAGTTGGCATGTTGGTACTCAAAATATCTTGTATCTAGAAGAGAAAGTCGAGCTACAACAGGTTGACCCTTTCTTCTGTGATATGTTAAAGCGATTCAGATGGCACCAAAATGGATAGGGGTAAAACCATGATCTCTCCATTGTCTGGGAAAATCATTTGGTATTTGAAGGGTGATAAATTGTTCCTCTCGAGTGGCAAGAACAGGATGCTGGTCAAGTTTTAAGGTAGCAACATATTCTTTAACGCCTTTTGGTCTGTGTTGGACTGAGGAACGTATTTGGGTCCAGGGTGCAAAAGACTTTTTGGCAAAGGCTGAGTATGGGTTTATGAGAGGTAGTTCAGTGGAAGATACTTTTTGTTCTTCGGGTAAGATATCTACTTCATAAAGGTAATCATATTTTTTGGGCAAGGTTTTATATAGAGTAGGGGACATATTCATTTTTGCAAGGAAAGAGGATGAGGATGATGAAAATGAGACATATTCAGTAAACTGTTCCTTCATTCCACGGTGCCTCAAATGCACCATAGTACCCTTGTGGAAGCCGAGCGAGAACAGGTGCAAGAGGTGGCGAATAGTAACCTCGAATTCCGTCAACTCTGCACATTTTGTCAATAGCATGAGTATCTTGAGCGTATATGGCGAAAGTTGTGCCGGGCAGACCTAGTAGAACCTACAGAACTCTTCCGCTAACGGGAGGAGGAGGAAAAAATAACTAATCACGAAAGGATACTCGTAGAAAGCGCAGTACCATGCCTGTGGACCTCTACGAAATCCCTTTCCGCTGATACCATGTCAACATGAGCAGGGATACCATACTTTGCACGAAGAACGCCAATGTGAACTAGTTCCGTTCTGGGGTAGGAGTAGAAGGAGTATCTTTAAGGAAGTCGCTTCGAGACATCAGGTGTCTCGGCAGTAACTCCTCCATCATAGGACGACTATCCCTTTCCTCTACCACCATATCCTCACCGCCTAGGGGGCGCCATGGACAACGGGGTGGCCTCAGATACCCCATTCATAAGATTGATGTGATCTTGGCATGATTTTGATGAAAGAGGTGTTGACAAAGCACAAAGAGAGGAAGTTCTGAACGGAGAATGGGAGAAGGAGAAGCAGAAGTTTGCTAGGTAAAAGTCGGAGGGATGAGAAGGGGTAATCAGAAATAAAATGGCCAAGAATTTTTTTTAAAACAACCTCCACCTATATATAGGATTGGATGGCACCAGAATCGAAGCGGAAGGTCATAGAGTGGCACCAAAATTGAAGCGAACAGCCATCAATCACAGAGTGGCACCAAAATCGAAGCGACCAGCTATTAATCCCTGTCTCAAAAACACGCATAATGATGACGCACGTGAAGATGACGTCTTTTTTTGGTAAAATGCATTACCTGGTGTCTTCTTAAGCACGCTGACCATCCACCATTGTCCAGGCCATAACGCCTTGTAGGGTCAAATTTCTCCGTAAGAACACATGATGTCCGCTCATCGAGGATGCATCAAGTTGCAACCTCGACAAGTGGAGGGACTAACTTTGTGGGTCCAAGTTTGAACAACCACGACCGTCGATGAGCACGACGAATGACGAAATCCTCGTAATTCGACATCCTCTAGAGGACAATTTTAAGGAGAACAAGAGATTGTACGAACCTTGCAGTAGGTGCAGGCCCAATAGGGGACATTAGGAATATTCTTTCGAATATTCCCTATAACTTGTCATTTATAGCTTAGAAGGGTTTTGTTCCTAATATATATGTGTGTGTGTGTGTGTGCATATATATATAGCGTAAAACAACTTTGAGGGTGTTTGGCTAAGCTTATAAGCTAGTCAAACTGGCTTATAAGCACTTTTTGGCTTATCTACGCGTTTGGTAAAATTAAAAGTGCTTATAAGTTAAGTGCTTATAAGCCAAAAATAAGCTAAAAGTCATACGTTGATCTCCCCCAACTTATCAAATTTCAGCTTATAAGCACTTTTTGGCTTATCTACGCGTTTGGTAAAATTAAAAGTGCTTATAAGTTAAGTGCTTATAAGCCAAAAATAAGCTAAAAGTCATACGTTGATCTCCCCCAACTTATCAAATTTCAGCTTATAAGCACTTTAGGTTTGACCAAAATGTTTACTATTTTATCCCTAAAATACTTTTTTTTTAAAACAAAACTCTCTATATACCCAATTCTTTAACTATTTATTATTAATTTCAGCACTTTTATCCAAACACGTAACTGCTTATTTTTTAAATCGGTTTCAGCACTTAAAAGTACTTTTCAGCACCTAATGCTTATCAGCTACTCTAAATCAGCTACGCCAAACGGGCTCCTTATAAGGGCTGGCTTTTTCCTAACCCAGAACACTTGCTGTAAACTTGCTTACATAAACGATTGAGAGGATTACCGGTTTGTCAGTCTTGATAAGATATTCTCCTTACCTATCTTTTGTTCTAGAGATTATTATACTTATCTTCATTTTCTTTGATTAATTTATTCAAAAAGCTTCCGATATCTTTTGAGTCAAACAACCAAATTTGAAAATACTTATGTCATAGTCGAGGGCGGATTTATAGCACAATATATGGACACATAAAATCAGAATTTCTAAGGCAAACTATTATTTTATGTATATATTTTTTAAATTTGATTTAATATATTATCTGCTAGCATTCAAAGAGGTTAAATGTACGGTTGATTGAATATTGAGTTATTTCTCTAGAGCAAAAATCAAATCTCATTTAATACTTTATATTTTCTCCTTTCTTTAACGGTGCACCCATCATATAAAAATCCTAAATCCGCCAATCATAATCTAATCACTCCTTGGCTTAAGAACGAGGTCATATTCCAACAATGTGCTTAATATTTGGTTCGACATTTTATTTCTCTCAATCGATACGCTACGTTGATTAAAATTATGTTGTTTTAATTTTCAAGACAATACATTGTCAACTTGATTCCAATAAAAAAAAGTCAGGTTCTTTTGGTGAAAGAGATAAGTCTTTTCTTGCATACCCCATCACAGACTTTTTAGAATATGTCCATCGTACTATTCCTAGGTACTCCTTGGCTTAATAATGAGGCTATTCCAACAATGTGTTTCACATTAGGATTGAAGTTTCATATCTCTCAAACAAAGCGTACGTTAATTTGAATTATCTTGCTTTCATTTTCAACATACTCAAGTTGATTCAAATATCATATATAGCATGTTTTCTATCTGCACAAATTTCTTGAGAAAAATGAAGAGCTTAGAACCACAATTTTGAAAATACATCACATCCAAAATATATACAACATTTAATAAAAATTTGACGTTTCGATCAACTAATATATTGGATGAAAAGATATTATAATCCACAGAAACCCTTTCTCTTTCGTAATAGTTTTTTTTTCCCTAACTAGAAACGGAAAAGGGCTAAATAAACCCCTTTACTTTCAAATATTGTTTACATGTATTCCTCATTATACTATTGGGATATTCATACCCCTACTGTCATACTATTGGTTTATCTATACCCCTATTATCATACTTTGAAACAAAAATACCCCTATTTTTGGATGGAGAGCCACGTGGCATCACCATATTAAAATGATCCATTTCTTTTTTTTTTACCCAACCCGTTTTTAAAAAAACCCACAACCCGGGTCCTATTTTCATTTTTTTCCATTTTTAAAAAAAAAAGTTAAGTTTTTAAAAAACAAAAATATTGTGTTAAAAAATAAAAAATATATTTTTTCTTTTTTTACAAATTTGTTTTTCTAGTTTTTACATAACAAAATTCTTTACAAAAAATGAAAAAAAAATTTCAAAAACGAAAATATTTTGTTGAAAATAATTTTTTAGTTTTTAAAAAATTATTTTTTTTTCTGTTTTTACAAAAAAAAATTAGTTTATACAAATTTGTTTTTTTTAGTTTTTACAGAAAAAACAATCTTTAAAAAAATTGAAAAAAATAATATTTTTCAAAAACAAAAATATTTTGTTGGAAAACCAAAAATATGTTTTTTTGTTTTTACAAATTTGTTTTTTTCAGTTTTTTATAAAATATTTTTTTTTTTTTAAAACTGAAAAAAATATTTCCAACAAAATATTTTCTTTTTTGAAAAATATTTTATTTTTTATTTTTTTAAAAAAATTCTTTTTGAAAAAACCGAAAAAACAAATTTATATAAATTGAACTTTTTTTGTAAAAGCAGGAAAAAAATTCGTTTTTTAAAAACTGAAAAAATTATTTTCAACAAAATATTTTCGTTTTTGAAAAATATTTTTTTTTATTTTTTAAAAGAATTTTTTTATGTAAAAATTGGAAAAATAAATTTGTAAAAACAGAAAAAAAAAAAAGCTAGAAAAAAATGAAAATAATATTTGTTTTTTAATATAATATTTTCGTTTTTTAAAAACTGAATTTTTTAAAAAAAATATAGAAAAAATGAAAATAGGACCCGGGATGTGGGATTGTTAAAAATGGATCGGGTAAAAAAAATGGATCGTTTTAATATGGTGTTGTCACGTGGTACTCCATCCAAAAATAGGGGTATTTTTGTTTCAAAGTATGACAATAGGGATATAGATAAACCAATAGTATGACGGTAGGGGTATGGATAGTCCAATAATATAACAAAGGGTACATATAAACAATATTTGAAAGTAGAGGAATATATTTAGCCCTTTTCCGAACTAGAAATGATAGCTTCAACATGTGACCTGGGCTGGCTGTGGTCTATTTTCTTCCCTCATTTCATTTTTTTCCACTCCCTCAATTCAATTTTACTTATATTTTGTTGGTATTATTCATAAAAATTGCACGGGGCACCTTATTTGGTCGTCCACATTTAATCTATACTCATTTTTTAAAAGTTTTAACTAGTACCCACTTTTTGAACAACTTCGGTCTCCTTCCTCCTCCTCCTTCTTTCTTCTTCTTCTTTCTTCTACTGTTGTTGGTGATGCTATGAAACTTCAGTTCAGGAGATGATCACCATAAGTATGTTTATCAGATTATTTAAAAATAAATTATAAATAATTATGTATTTGCACGGGGCGCCCTATTTGGTCGCCCCCATTTAATCTATACTTTTTTAAAAAAAGTTTTAACTTGTACCCATTTTTTAAACAACTTCAGTCTCCTTCCTCCTCTTCCTTCTCCTTCTTCTATAATGTGTGAATATTTTCACGTAATTCTGTTCTTTTCACGTTTATTGTTTGTTGGTATTATTCGTAAAAATTGCACGGGGTGCCCTATTTTAAACAACTTCAGTCCCTTTGTCACGGCCCGGATTTTCCACCATCGGGAGTTGTGATGGCACCTACTGTTGGAGCTAGGCAACCCAAGCATTAAAACCTTTTCGGATAACAACACAACAGTAATAATAATATTAAACCTTTAAATAAAAGCGGGAGTCTTTCAAAGCATAAATAACTAGAAAACCAAAAATGCGGAAGCTTAACATTTCACTACCCAATACTGGAGTCGCTATCTCATGGACTACTAATGAATGTTGCAAACAAGTCTGAATAGAAAAATACATTGTGTCTGTCTCGGTACAATGAAAACAAACAGAAAATATGGAAAGGGACTCCGGCCTGCGAACGCCAGCTAGGCTACCTCGTAGTCCCTGGACTGAAGTCAGCTCCCACTCAACGTGCTACTGTTGTGGTCCAAAAGCTGCTCCGGTACCGTGATCTGTGCAAAAAGCACAGAAGTGTAGCATCAGTACAACCGACCCCATGTGCTGGTAAGTGTCTGGCCTAACCCCGGCGAAGTAGTGACGAGACTAGACAGGACTACCAAATCAACCTGTACAGTTCTCTATATATATGTGCAATAAAAAGAAAAAATACCAAAACTAAACAGTTAAAAGGGCGGGAAAAATGCTATGAGGGAGTACAATCCGGATATAAAAGTCATCAACTTAAATAAGAAACAGGGCACAACAATAATTAATAGAGACAAGAAATCCAACAGTTGTACGACATCAACCTTCGTGCTTTTACTCTCATCCTCACCCAAAGCAATCAAATAAAAATGCACGGCATCACCCTTCATGCTTTCCTCACATAACTCTCATTTCATGGCACGGAATGATCCTTCGTGCAAATATAATCAACAATGGCACGGAATGACCCTTCGTGCATAATATAATCAACAATAGCACGGAATGTCCCTTCGTGCGAATATAATCAAACAATGGCACGGAATGACCCTTCGTGCCTAATATAATCAACAATGGCATGGAATGACCCTTCGTGCATTATATAATCAACAATAGCACGGAATGTCCCTTAGTGCGAATATAATCAAAAAATGGAACGGAATGACCATTCGTGCATAATCATTCTTCCTCACCCAAACAGCAATCACAACCAAACGGGCGAGGGAAATAAATAATAACAAGAAATGTCCCGGCGAGAGAAGAACACAATTAAACATTCAAATCCCGACAAGGGAGCAATATCAACAACTTACACATCCCGGCAAGGGAGATAATCACATCTCTTTCCAATTCTTTCATTTCTTACTCGATAGTATTTTATTGTTTGAGCCAACGCTCCAAAGAATTAACAATTCATAAATAATCCTCAAACTTCTCACATTATGTAGAAAATCATTAATTAGCTTGGAAGAGTCCCAAAGTATACCAAAATAAGTACCAACAAAGACCCACGGTCATAAGTCACCATGTCTATACACCGTACTCGATCATTTAGCAATTAATAATAAATAATACTCTAATCATATTCCTTCAAGCCAAAATTAGATCAACAATTACCTCGGTCCAAAGAATAGCAATCAACTCTCTAATACCGCCTTTTCTCTAAAATCCGACTCCGAAACAATGGTATCTAGGCATAATTAATTCAATAGCATCAATAAAGGCTCAACAATATAATCCCATAGCCTAGAAATGAATTTTCTAGCATTCTTTCAAAAATACCAAAATTCGACAACCGTCCCACATGGTCCAAACACGAGGTTGGGACCAAAACCTAGTCACCCATAACCCCACGAGTTCAAATATATAATTTGTTTTAAGATTCGATCCCAAATTGAGGTTGAATCACCCAAAATTCCCAAAACCCGTAATTTCTACCTTGAATTCATGATTTAGGGCTAGGAAATTAGTAATTAACAAAGGAAATTGAAGAAAACAAGTTAAACAATGCTTACCCAAGAAGTTTTGGCGAAGAAGTGCTCTAAAATTCGCCCTAGGACTTTGGAGAAGGAAGAGCTCGTGAAGTGATATGTTTTTCCCGTCACTGGTTCTGTTTTTGACTTAAAAATTCGCTGGGCAAAATTGCCGTTCGCGGGAAAGGGGCCGCGTTCGTGAAGGGTAAACTGGGAAATATATCGCGAACACGTGAAAGGGAACGCGAACGCGTGAAAGGGAACGCGAACGCATAGGAGAAAATATTGGGGGTACAAGGACTGTTATACGCAAACGCAATAGGGGAAACGAGAACGCGGTGAAACGGGGTTTGTAACTATGCGAACGCGGGTAGACACACGTGAACGCGTTGAGTAGACTGGATAACTTACGCGTTCGCGAGATGAAGGATGCGAACGCGAAGAAGGAACCTCTGGGGGCCTTGAACTTGGCTTACGCAATCGCGATAGGGATGACGCGAACGCGAAGGAAGGGAACATCAAAGCACTGCGAACGCGAGCCTGATGCCGCGTTCGCGAAGAACAAATTGTCTGTGTAAAAATGCAGCAAAAATCTGATCCTTTCCTAAGTGTAAAACACCCCGAACCACCTCCAATTCACTCCCGAGCCCTCGGGGCTCCTAACCAAACACACACACACTAACTCAATAACACCCTACGAATTTACTCGAGCGATCAAACCGCCAAAATAACATCAAAATCATTGAATCAAGCCTCAAAACTCATGATTTTTCTTCTAAACTTCATAAACTTTCAAACTTGGAACTCATAGTCCGAAACACGTCAAATGACGTCCGATTTCGACCAAACTTCACAGAAAGCGCTTAAACAATATATAAGACTTGTACCGAGCGTCGGAATCAAAATACGAGACTGATACCATAGTCTTTTAATAAATTTTTATTTCCATTTTCCTTAACAATTTCAGAAAAATAATTTAACAGAAAAATTCTTTTACTCGGGTTCTAGACCTCGTATTTTGACTCCGGGCACATACCCGAGTCTCATATTTTTCTACGGACCTTTCGGGACCGTCAAATTACGGGTCCGGGTCCGGGTCCGTTTACCAAAAATATTGACCAAAGTCAACTTTAATCATATTAATATCAAAATTCTTCAAATTTTTCACATATTTCAAATATATTATCATAAAAGTTTTTCGGATACGCGCTTGGACTGCACACGCAAATCGAGGTAACTATAAGTGAGGTTTTAAAGGTCTCGGAAGCGCGGAATAAGAGAGAAATCCGGTGATGACCCTTTGGGTCGTCACACCCTTTTCTCCTCCTCCTCCTCCTCCTCCTCTTCTTCTTCTTTTTCTTCTGCTGCTGCTGCTGTTGGTGATGCTATGAAACTTCAGTTCAGGGGATGATCGCGATAAGTATGTTTATCAGATTATTTAAAAATAAGTTATAAATAATTACGTAAGTTAGTAGACAATAATTTGTGGATATTTCCATATAATTTTGTTCTTTTCACATTTATTGTTTCCAAAATTTATTATTTAAATATTGTTGGCAATTTGATTATTTTATAGTAGTAATACAATATGAAAGAATAAGGTGATTATTTATCAAATATGTTAGAAAGCTTTTTCAAAAACTTCAGCTTATATAGTGCTAAAGTTTTTACAAATGAACTAAATAACTTCAGCATCTTCTGTTGAAGTTTTTGAAAAAGCTTTGTGACAAAATTAATGAATCCAGGACAAAAAACTTCAGCTTATATAGTGCTAAAATTTTTACAAATGAACTAAATAACTTCACTATCTTATGCTGAATTTTTTGAAAAAGCTTATCCAGGACAAAAAAAACTTCAGCTTATTAGTGCTGAAGTTTTTACAAATGAACTAAATAATTTCACCATCTTCTGCTGAAGATTTTGAAAATGCTTTATGACAAAACTAATGAATCCAGGACAAAAAAACTTCAGCTATTTTAGTGCTAAAGTTTTTGCAAGTGAACTAAATAACTTCAGCATCTTATCCATGACAAAAAAAATTCAGCGTATTGCCTTTACTACTTCAGGCTCGTCTACTAGAATGCTGAAGTTTTACGTGATTGCCTTTGCTACTTCAGCCCTGTATGCTGAAGTTACGCGAAAAAATAGGTAGGCTTATAATTTTTTTTACAAAGCGGGCACAAGTTAAAACGTGACCCAAAAAGTGAGTATAGATTCAAATTCCCTGTATTATTTTGGTTAATTTTTTATTTGGACTTTCTTGAACTTAAATCAATCAATAGTCCAAGCCCAGTAAAAGAAAATTTTAAAACGAAATTTTACCCCTTATACCAAAGGTTGATACCTTATTTATTATAAATAAATACCCTTTTAAAAAATTATCTCTTATAGCTATCTTTTAATTTTTATAGCAAAATATCTATTTATGACCACTTCCTACCTTTAAGTCATTAAATACGGTATGTTTCTCTCTCCCTCTCTTTTCCCTCTCTCCTCATTTCTCTTTCCTCTTTCTTCTCTTTTTCCTCCTATTTTTTCCTCCCTGCTTTTAGAAACCTTAGCAGGGACTGTGTTCTGCCAACAACAGATCAGGCAGGCAACCACTTCCCCCCTTCCTTGTTGTGTCACCCCTAATCCCCTCCTCCGGCCAGCGATACCTTCTTTTTTTTTCTGAAGTGATGATTACATTATAAAACCATTTGGTTTCCAAACGTGACGATCTAAAATAGTTGAAGTTGAAAAACTGTAAGGTCCAACATCTTTCACGCCATTTTGAATGGAAAGTAGAGAAGTGATTTTTTGCTTAACTACTCGTTATTTAAAATTTGCGGTCCAACTAATTCAAATTCATTCTACGAGATTATAAAAAGACAAGGTGAAGGAATGCAAAAATAAAACGGCAAAAGAAAAAAAAAAGTAGTTGCTTTGCCTTGAAGAGTCTGATAACTTTTTTTCAATTGTATTTTACTATATCTCGTTGTATTTTATTATCTTTTTTTAATTGTATTTCACGTATCTCGCTATATTCCATGTATTTCATTGTATTCACTATCTCGTTGTATTCCATGAATGTATTCATATATTTTTTTAATTAATATAATTTATATATTCAGATGTGTATATATATTCAAATGTATTTGCAGTATGTATTCATATATTTTTGCACTGTAGATAACCTGTTATACTTCATGTATTCAATGTAGTTTTATGTATTTAACTCTATTCAATGTAATTATATAATTTCAATATATAAATCTATTTGTAAAGATACCACTAAATTTTTTTTTAGTAAAGATACCACTAAAAAAAAGGATGGATTGAATCTCTGAAGATTGCTCTGTTTTGGGGTATTTTTCGATTGAGAGTCTTTTCTATAACTGAAAATACTAATTTTATGTGTTATAATTGAGTTTGTTGAATTATATTAGGAGTCTATCGTGTTAATTGATTTACTTACCGTTTTTAAACAGCTGAAGATCTTTTTTTTTGGTTGCAAATTCCATTATTGCGTTCACGAATGCAACTCGCGAATACAGCCGAATGCATTCTCTGCTTAGCTAGACTCCCCTATTTTCTGCCGAGTTTCACTACTGTATTCATGAATACAGTAGCAAAGATACATCGAATACAGTTTATAACAACTGAAAACTAGCTATAAGAAGTAATTTAGTAAATAATAGCTATAGCAAACTAATAATCACTAAAACATAGTGATTTCTAAAAATTTCTCAATTTAAAAGCCCAAGGACATAAAAGGTACCCAAGCCCAATAAAGAAACATAAAATATTAAAAAAGAAAAAAAAGAAGAGTATTCTAATAAGGAAGTACAAAATTTTCGAGAGAAATATATTTTCTTAACCGCTTCCAAAAATAAAGCCGACAAACTGTATAACTTTTTCTTTTTTGTATATATATATTTTTTAGGCTAACGGATGCAAGTTTTTGTATATTGCCAATTTTCAATTCGATTCACCGTAATTTCTTTTAGCTTCGTCATACCATCAAAAGTCAAAACATATCTAAAAGAATAGAATCCAAAGAGAGAGTCATAGATACAATATAGAATGGAATCATAAATTGATCTACTACTTTTCCCTCTTCTAGATTTTGAATACAAAAAAAGAGTCATCAAGCAGCAAAGCAAAAATCTTTCAAATTTTAAATATCACCCTTATTCTTAGTGATCTTTTGTGTCCTTGGCAAAAGCTTATATTTTATCATTTGTCTATAAATCCAGCTTTAGCTCTTTATGGATTTATCTATTTAGCCGATACAAGGTGAAGAAAAAATACATTTTGAGATCAAATTTCGAATAACATTTCTGGATCCTAATTAAAGAATGGATGCTTTCAAATCCTCACTTTAAAAAGCATCAAGTGTGACCCAAAAAGTTCATAAAAATTGAATTGGTCGGTCAAGCCTGTTCACTACAAGTAGAAGTGACTTTAGCTAATAGTCTTGATACTTATTCGCTACTAGAAATTTTGGCACCTTAAAAGTTATAGGATGCCTATTGTTTTTCTCATAAAAAAGTTGAAGAATCCGCAAATTGGAAAGTCCAAATTGGAACAATCCATCGGCCCATTACGAAATATTACTTTTAGCCGCGCCATAAACTATTTATATTTGATATCGTGAAAAAATATTAAATTTGTATATTTTTTGCATGTAACATACAGAATGTGTATATATATATATATATATAATATTTTTCTGCTATTATTTTGAGAGCTACTATACAGTGTCATTTTTCCAAAATAAAAAAGAAATATCTTTTAGCATGTGATTCTATTTTGATTGTCAAGGAGCGTCCGACAATATTTTAAGTTAATTTTAAGGAATAACGTCTTTTAATAATTGTACAGTTATTATGAACTATATTTGATATCTTCCATGAGTTCATCAAATTTTTGGAAGTAGAAAAGAAAATTAATTGCTGAATTGAATCCGTTGTATAGACATGAAATACTTTCAAATTATATAACATCTTGTCACATATACACAATGATGAAGACGCATACCATTTTCTTGAAGATTTGCAATTCAATTGTTGAAACATAGTGTTGTATCGTCTACAAAATTTAACCACCTCACTTAATAATATCTGATTTAACATCAATATTTTACTCCACTTTCTATTCTCACTTAAACAATAAATAAACTCATTTGTTCGTAATGATTTTTGAACTAAATTTGTGAAAAACTACATTCTACTTGATATTTTTCTTGAGTCATAAAATAAGCGTGACGAATCGCTCTCAGGTATAATGAGATCATTGATCCAAGACTCAGTTTCATTTTATTTTTGTTCTTTAAAGAAAAAAATAAAGCATGTCATATAGGTGATAGACACAGGTGATGTTAGAGTTGTACAATATTTTGGCCAAACAAAAGAGCATGAACTTTCCTCTTTGACCTCCCTAACCAAGTAAAAGAAATTTACTTTATATAAATTAGTGATATTTTCTAATTTTAAAATGTGTCACTAGGTCTAGGCCTTTTTACTTATATATCTGTCATCTTTCTCATATTTTGTCGATGTAAAATTCACCTACCATCATTCAAAGTTGCACACGGAGTGATTTGTATACCATATTTAACGGCCCAACACCTACTAATAATATTATCCGCGTTGCACCCGCACGATTCTACAACGCATTACTAAGGTCTAAGACTGCTTGTACACTTATATACCTGACATTTTTCTCGTGTTGTATCGATGTGGAGTCCGCCCCACCATCGTTCAAGGTTACATGCGGAACTGATATCATATTTAGCAGCCCAATTTACTAGTAATATGTCAGCCGCATAGTTTTAAAACGCATTACTAACGTCTAAAGCTTATTTAGAATCAGTTTTAAAACGCGTCAATAAGGTCTAAAGCTTATTTAGAGTCAGCAACTCTCCTGTGTTTTATGGATGTAAAATCCGCCCGCCTGAGGTGTCGCAATATGTGTTTTAATCTCCTGTCTTTTAATCCATTTTATCAAATAATTTGCCTTACTTTACACATTATATGTCTTCTACACTACAATGTGTCAAAAAGTAAATTTTATCCCATTAATAGAAGGGAAACAAGGTTAGCTAATGCATTTGGGATTCTATTTCTTTTAAGTTTCTCGATATACAAAGTTTGAATGATTCTATTTCTTTCAAGTTTCTCGATATACAAAGTTTGAATTAAAGCTACTGGATTCGGCCGAATCCGCGTTCGAAGCTCTAGCTCCGTCTTGGGCTGTGAATCTAGTTCTTCCTTGTAGTGGAGAACGCCCCGAATTTGTATGCTTTTCTATTCGTCCTAATATTCATTTTATTCTTCTCTTTGATTCTTCCGCGAACAACTGTGTTTTTGTTGTCGTAAACTGTTAAATGAATGAAAATTTGTTCTTTTTTACTGTAGATGAAAAGAGAAGATTCTTATATATGTAAGAATATGGAATTTCACCTTTTTCTTTTCGAAGGTACCTGAGTATTGTTGTAGCTTGGATTTGAACTTAGCTATCCCGGCCCCTTGGGGGACCAGAGAAAGAGATAATCTACTGTTTTTTCTTTTTGAAAAGTAAATTCAAGAAGTAAAAAATTTAAATCTACTGGAAATGCAAATTTTGCATTGCTCGGACTTAAAGAAGTTAATGGTGTAGTGTCAAATAAGAGTAGTAGATTATATACTCTTATTTCTGAACAAAGAGATAATGAAAGGTGATTTACACAAATAGGATATTTTGGTGCCGCTCTTTAAAGTTTGACCCCGTTAAGAAAAAGTCTTGGAAAAAGAACTCGCATCAAATTTTGAAAGTATGCTCGTGGCAATCGCCAGATTCTTAAGGTGATCCAAATCCTGGCGATCACCATAAATATGCTTATGGTGATCGCAAGAATGTTTGGCCAAAATTCTAGTAATCATCAAGATTTGCTACAAATTCTGACCAATAACCAAAAAATTTCCCATTATGGCTAAAAATTCTGGTAATCGTCAGGATTCTTGGTGTTCTAAAATTTTACATGCTTTAAATTCTGGCATGAGGTTATATGCCCTTAACTTCTTTTAACATGTTCAAAAAATAAATAGTGATTTTAAAATGGTCCATCCAGTGTAATTTGCACCACCGAAAGTAAGGCAAAAAAATAGGAAAATTTCCTCTGATGTAGCACCATTAGGTATTTTACACATAAGACCACAAAATAATTATATTCCTAGCCAAAATCTTTTAAACCCTATACCTTAATTCATGCATCCAAATATATAGACTTTCAGTTACACTGGTTAACATCCTTAGCGTTAATTAAGATGACTAACCTCTTTAGCGTCAGGCAATTGATATTTGTAATGGCGGTAATCCTTTTTGCAGTTTGAGTGGCATGAGCTACCAAGTAAACAGACTTTCAGTTACATTAGACTTGGTGGTAATCAATCTTATTTTTTCTCTGTCTTATGATATATATTGGTTGCATATTTAGATATGTTTTTCTTTTTATATCAAGTATCTTTTAACGTAATCAGGTTTATATCGCATATAATTTACAATTATATCATATATTTTCGCATTTCGGGTGTTTGACATATGCAGATCAATGATATATTCCTAGTATAAGTTTATGTCAGGTATAAACAAATGGAACCTAATTGCCGGCATGCTTATCATTTAAGTTAGTATTTCATTGATTTGCCCACTTTTTTTTACTACTATATATTATTGGTATAATAATTTAATATATTTTGATATACGCAAAGTCTATCAAGATACTGATGTTGGCACTGCAGATTCAACAAAAGATCCCATGGAAGAATATTATATTGACGTCCCCAAATCCCAGATCGTTAAATATACAAACCCTGCAATAGCTGGTAAGTATGCTTGATATATTGTATTATTTTAATAAATATGTCATAGATATCCCCATGTTTTATTCCTTAAATCTTTCCATATGTGTAGTATTACATGGGTATATTTTATACCCCCATATATAATTTTGACTACACATTATATTCATGTTATATATTTTTTTTATGAGTAGGCATTTTTATTTTTCACGTTATGTATAACTTATTATACACATTCTATATGTATTAATTTTCTCTAGAATGTGTATTATATTTATAAAGTTAATCAATTTGCTAATGTTGTTGTAACGACCCGGCCCGTCGTCTCATGTATTACAGCCCCGTTTTCCTCATTTATTGCTTCTTCATATTTCATTATCGACATTGGGTGTGTTGGAGTTGAATTGGATTGGCTTGGATAGGGAATGAGACATTTAGTCTCTTTAAGGAAGGCTTATATTGGGAAAGTCAACCGGATGTTGACTATTGAGTTAGAGGGCTCGGATGTGAATTCTGATAATTCGGTTAGCTTCGGGGGATGGTTTGTGACTTAGGAGTGTGATCGGAAGTTATTTTGGAGGTCTGGTGTAGAAGTAGGCTTGAATTGGCGAAGTTAGTATTTTGGCGAAATCCGGTTGATAGGTGGAATTTTGATCCGAGGGTCGGAATGGAATTTCGAAAGTTGCAGTAGCTCCGTTAGGTGATTTTGGATATGTGTGTAACGTTTCAGGTCATTCGGAGGTGTTTTGGTTGGATTTTTTATCGAATGTACAATTCGGAAGTTTTTTAAGAAACTTAGGCTTGAATCCGATGTGATTTAATAGTTTTAGCGTTGTTTGATGTGTTTTGAGGGTTGGAACAAGTTTGAATGAGGTTCTAGGATGTGTTGGTGATTTTGATTGAGGTCCGAGGGGCCTCGGGGTGAATTCGAGTGGTTAAACGAGAGATTTGAAGTGTGTTGCAGGTTCAATTTTTCTGTCTTCTGGTATGTCCACTTCTACGGAAATGGACCGCAGAAGCGGGTGGGGGATCGCAAAAGTGGTTCTTGGCCTGGTGGAGTGGTTCCGCAGAAGCGAAACATGGTTGTCACACCTCCTTTTTACACTACACCCGGTGAAGGGCATAATAAAGGAGTTTTTCCAATTAAAGGACGGTCGGAACGGGATTCATTATTATTTATTCAGAGTCGCCACTTGGGAGATTAATGGTGTCCCAAGTCACCGGTTGAATCCCGAACCGAGGAAACATGACTCTGTTAACAGTCCGTGAACCAGAAATCTAGATAAGGAATTCTGTTAACCTGGGAGAAGGTGTTAGGCACTCCCGAGTTCCGTGGTTCTAGCACGGTCGCTCAACTGTTGTATTTGATTTTACCTGATTTTCATATATATTCGATTTTTATGTGTCTTTTATTAATAACCCGCTTTTGTTGTTAAATTTTTACAAGAATTGCAACGTCGTGAAAATATATTTTGGACCACACCGTACCGGTACGCCTGTGGCCTTTAACACATTTCGACTTCGTTGAGATTTAGATTTGGGTCACATAAATGTGCACCCGTAATTAAGAAAGTAACATTATTATAAATCGCGCCTAAAGCATCTACGTGTTAATTAACTTTAGGAAAGACTGTGGAATTCGCTAAACAGTCCTTCCAATTCTAATATTTTTTGTAAGCAATTATTGAGGGCCCCATAATTCATTCATTTTATTTGGGCGAGGCTCGTCTCAATTTTTATTAAAGGCCAACCCTAGGGTAAACTATATTCTCTATTTGTTTTTGTCCCTAAAACAAGGAAAAAGTCCTAATTAATTTTATTATATAAATGTTTTATTTATTGTTTCTCTGATTCCGGAAAAATTTAGGCCTTAAAGGCTTGTTTTAGAACCTTAAACCTTAGCACCTCTTGGGCCTCAAATGTGAGCCCAAATACAACGGCAAGTAACAATTGGGCTGCTACATGAGATCAAAAATTACAAAGATAAACCAATAAGCTTTTGTTATTCTTTCCCATTCTTAATTTTATTAACCATATCAATTCTAGTCATCAGTAACTAATAAATTCTATTTTTTGTATATGATTGATTGAAAAAAAAACTGAACAATAAATTGAATTAACTATTTTTTTATTAGGATAAACGTGATTCTATATTGGTTATGATTATTCAGTTCTAACTCTAATTCTAACAAACCTAAACGTTATTGAAAGGAAAGCAGAAAACAACCGTCATTTATGATTCAAGCCATTTCTCAATTTTAACAAAACATTAGTCTAACGAGTAAACATGATTATCACTCATTATCATTGTACACTCACAAAGTCACCTATTCAGGAATTACCAAACATATTCAGGTGACAGTCCGCACTAATTGCAGTCTGCCTAATTAGAATTAAGGTTTAATTTGATACAAATCAATAAAATCAGTTATTACAAATATTCAAATAAATAAGCTGCTTTATCAGTAAAAATTTTACAAGTACTAAACATTCATCTTTCCAAATGATAAACAGTAGACTTGAATCCAGCTTCTATTTCAATTCAACTCAGAATTACATCAGGATGTTTCAAAGATATAACTGGAACAAAATGTGATGATGTTGAAGCCAGTTGCACAGCAGTAAACAAACAGCAATGTCAGGAGTAAATTTGAATCGAAAAAAACAGCTTCTCAACAGGGCATTTCAACGCAGAACAATTTCAGTATTTTAATTTGATTTAAACTGATTCAAAATCGACTCAAAATTGTCCTCAAAATCACTCTAATAAACCTCTGGTATTTCCAGAACTAAACAAAGAGAAGTCAGCCATCAAAACATTGTGAAACCAGCCAAAATGAGGTAATTGAACTCCTGAAGCTACTCAGATTTATCTCAATGATTCAGATTCCAAATCTGAACCTTAGAATTGATATTAAATGATCACAGCTTTTCAAACAAAAAAATTAACATTCTGAGACTGATGATTAGGCTTAAACAGTGTATTTTTGTGAATTTTCTAATGTTTTTGGATTTTTTAAAGAAATTCAGATCTGAAAAAGAGAATTTCAGATCTTGAAATGAAAGATATTTTTTTTTTGGGAATTTCTAGTGTTCAAAAACTTGTAAAATAAGGCATATGAATGCCTATTTATAGAGTTAAAGTTGGAGGGAATTTCAAATTTTAGTAATTGTATGTTAGTCCCTCTTTTATTTCAATTCTATCCTTATTTTTCAACTTGTTATTCAATTGACTATCCTATTTATTAGGAATTATATTAATACCCCAGTCTAGAATTTTCTAACCTAGTGTAATCCCCTATCTACCCTCACTTCTATTCAAAATTTACCCAATTACCCTTTTTCTATACCTAAAATACCCCTACTTCCTTAGTCTTATTACTACTATCCCATTTTATGTACCTAAAACACCCCTGAAACTAAATTAGATTTACCCATTAACCTATTGCCGCTTTAACCCCTTTTACCCTTGAACTACTAACTGATCTTCAATTCATAAACCTAACAAAACCTAATTAATATGCTAATTGTAGTCAACTGGTTATCAGAAATTAACAAAACTAGTTCTAATTTTACCACTAATTAACAATTGATCAGTATTTAACAGTTATAACCAATCAGCTTATACTAATATCAAGAGGCTATCACACTGTTCAATTATAGAGATCCTATTTTACCAATCCAGTTAGCAGAATTCATATCAAATACTATTCAGGAATTTAAGACCTAATAATATCAAACTTAATCCTAAAATACTATTTTCAACAGGAATTAGGCAAACCAGAATCAGAAATCAATTGAAAGAAAAACTCATGCTCAGAAAATAAAGAACACATGCACAGAAAATAAAGGAAAAGATTTGAAGAACTTATCTCGGTTTCGTTTTGTTTATTATTCTCCATTCCTGAGCCCAATTCTTGTAAACTCTTTAGGACTTATGACCTGTAACATCCCCAATGGTACGTTTTCCAAAAGAAAACATCCATTAGGGGTGTTAGGTTCATGAATCCCCAAAAGTTAGCCTAAGAGATTCTTGACCAGAAGATTTAAAAATAAGATTCGAGGGTTTCTGGTGGATTTTGAGACAGGCAATTATGGGGAATGGGTAGAGGATGTTACGGAGGAGCTATAGTGTATTTTTGGGTTGATTTGAATGAACTAGTGTTCGCCGGAGTTAGGGTTCCGGCGACACTTTTTCAGATATTCGAGACAGACCAAAAGGAGTCGAGGGAAACGGGGTAGAGGGGAGGATTCAGGGATTCGAGGCGGTCCGGTGGTGTTTTTAGGGACTGAACGGTGTAGCTATCATTTCCCGCCGGTAGGGTTCCGGCGGGGGAAACGGTGACGGCTAAACATTTAAAGGAGAAGATGATATAATTTTTATGATTTTTATGTTTTTGTATCTGTTATATTAAAAAAGTATTGATAATCCAGAACCGTTGGATAATTCCAATTGAACGGCTTAGATTTCCCGGGCCTATGACGGCGTCGTTTTATTGATTATGGGATTAAGCCATGGCCGTTGGATCAAGAGTGATCAAGGGCCGAGATTCTAGGACGTCAAAACGATGTCGTTTGGGGTTATACGGTGAGGGTCTGGACCGGGTTTGGGTGTTATTTGGGCTCGGGCGGATAATTTCTGATTTGGGTCGTTAGTTTGGCCCAATTAACAGTTCTTTTCCTTTATTTTGCATTTTCCTCATTTCTGTATTTTAGTCTTCATTTTTTGTATTTATCTTATTTGTTTTGTATTCATTTTGTGCTTTTTGTACTTTGTATTTTTGGTATCTTCTGATTTTGTAAAACCTAATCACCTTCTAATATTATTAAAATCACAA
>MU671207.1:5208-26501 GCA_026770625.1 Nicotiana glauca | reverse complement strand
GCCCAATTAACAGTTCTTTTCCTTTCTTTTGCATTTTCCTCATTTCTGTATTTTAGTCTTCATTTTTTGTATTTATCTTATTTGTTTTGTATTCATTTTGTGCTTTTTGTACTTTGTATTTTTGGTATCTTCTGATTTTGTAAAACCTAATCACCTTCTAATATTATTAAAATCACAATAATGTAACAATTATCAATTAAAATGACCTAAGAACTATTTTTGGAATTTTCTTTAAATTGTTCTAACACTAATTAATACCTACTTAATACTAAAATATGAAATTGAATGCGTAGATGCAAATGTATATTTTTTGTACTTTTATTTGACTTATCATGCACAAATAACATGCAAACAATTAACACAAAATTCACAAAAATTATAAAAATAAAGAAAAATCTTTTGTTTGAATTTTATTGGAATAACTCATATATAGGGCAAAAATCACGTGCTCACAGCTGCCCCTCTTTGCTCGGAAACACGAAAAGTTTTCGTGCAAAGATAAGTGAGCAATTATGAGCGATTTTTGCCCATTAAAGTATTCCGTTGTGAAGCATTTTGAAAAGTTTTGACCGCACCCTGCTTCAGAGGCTGCCTACATATCTTGGGCTAAACAGGAATCAGTTCAGTATAGTTCGAGAATGTCTGGTAGCTGGGACTACCAGGAGCTGTGATTTTACTGCTGTTGCTGTTGTTACTGTTGATTGACCCCCTTATTACACCATGGTAAAATAAAAGAAGCTAGCCTAAGCTATGATCTAGGAGTTACAAAAATCCTATCTATGTCTTCAAACTTCCTCTTGTGTTGCCTTGAACTTGTATCTCGTATTTTTCCAAAGGGATTCTTGTTGTTGCCTTGATGATGTTTGACTACTTCAATTTGAAATATGTGTCTATTTTTCAGGTGGACTCCTGCTTACGATTGCTGAAAAAGTATTCCCTTGTTCTCCAGGTGGGCTCCTGCTTGCTAAATTTGAAAAATATTCCCTTTGTTTTTCAGGTGGGCTCTTGCTTATGACAAAACAGACAACCAAAAAAAATTTCTGCCCCAGTATGGTGACTGGGCATATTGTGTTATCAAATGTTACAATTTAAAGCTAAAATTCGGATTGTACTTCCCTTGTTTTCCAGGTGGGTGCCTGCTTTTTACATTTGAAAAAATATTCCCTTGTTCTTCAGGTGGGTGCCTGCTTACCGATTTTGAAATGTATTCCCTTGTTCTTCAGGTGGGTGCTTGCTTGTCGATTTTGAAATGTATTCCCTTGTTCTTCAGGTGGGCGCCTGTTTACTAAACTTAAAATGTATTCCCTTGTTTTACAGGTGGACGCCTGCTTACTAAACTTAAAATGTATTCCCTTGTTTTCCAGGTGGGCGCCTGATTACTAAATTTAAAATGTATTCCCTTATTTTACAGGTGGGTGCCTGATTACTGAACTTAAAATATATTCTCTTGTTTTACAGGTGGGCACCTGCTTACTAAACTTAAAATGTATTCCCTTGTTTTCCAGGTGGGCGCCTGCTTACTAAACATAAAATGTATTCCCTTATTTTCCAGGTGAGCGCCTGATTCATAAATTTAAAATATATTCCCTTGTTTTACAGGTGGGCGCCTGCTTACTAAACTTAAAATGTATTCCCTTGTTTTACAGGTGGGCGCCTGATTTCAACAGAATAGACGGACAAAGAAGATTTTTTCTGATCCAGTTTGGTGGTTGGGCACAAGGATTTAAATTGAATAATTTAGAAATTATTATAAGCTAAGTCCTATTATCCAGGGAGGTCCCGACTATTTCTTCTAAAAGTGTTACTTTTATTGTATTTGTTATCAAAAGGTTTTAAACTACTTCCCATTATCCAGGAGGGTCCTGACAACTTCTACAATTTCTACTACGTCCCATTATCCAGGAGGGTTCTGACAACTTCACTTACAACTTCTACTATATCTTGTTTTTTAAAACTACGTCCCATTATTCAGGAGGGTCCTGACAACTTCTATTACAAGGTAATCTTAACCTACGTTATATGTACTAAAGGTAAAACTTTCACTATATCTTATTATTTTGACTGACCTTAAAACTACGTCCCATTATCCGGGAGGGTCCTGACAACTTCTATTTACAAATCCCACTATATCTTGTTCATAAGACTACGTCCCATTATCCAGGAGGGTCCTGTCAACTTCTACAATTTCTACTATGTCCCATTATCCAGGAGGGTCCTGACAACTTCCATTACAACTTCTACTATATCTTGTTTTTTAAAACTACGTCCCATTATTCAGGAGGGTCCTGACAACTTCTAAACTACATTTTTTAACAAAAAGTTTTAAACTACTTCCCATTGTCCAGGACGGCCCTGACAACTTCCAATTAAAGGTAATCTTTAACCTATATTATCTACTAAAGGTACAACTTTCACTATATCTGACCTTAAAATTTCGTCCCATTATCCAGGAGGGTCCTGAAACTATTAAGTAAACTTTAGAACGAATTCATATTCCTTCTTATACCAAGTTATGTTTCTCATGATTGTTTTGACATTTAAACTAAGTCCCATTTTTCAGGAGGGTCCTAAGAATTTCCAGTCATACCTGTTTAGGTGCCGCCTTTCCTTACAGAGGGTTCTTCCGAATTAAACTTCTGCCCCTGTTTCAATTAAAGAAAATTTGTTAATATAAAAAACGTGGTGGTTGGTTTGTGGCCTTGAACTTTGATGACGATTGTTCTTTCACTTCTCCTGGTAACTGATTTCCACTTGAATGCCTTGCCTGTCTACCGACTATCCATTTTCCCTGCCGTCCTTATCCTATAAAATACTTCTTCTGTGTTCAAACCCGCATCCCCTACGACCTGACATTTACCAATTTCTTGTGTTTATGAATCTCAAAGCACGACAATTACCATCCCACTCAGAGTGTATGTTGTTCTTTTCTTGATGGATCCCACTAGCTCCGATCTTAAAGTCTATTGTTCCTTCATTTTCCATGATAACTGATTTCATTTGAAAACCTTAATCGTTTCTTGACTGAACCCCTTCCTTTGTCAGAATATATACTTCCTCTTCGTTCGAACCCCATACTTCTATTTGTTTGTATTGTTATCGAATTGACACTTGCCAACCTTTGTGTCTCATATAAACCCCGAAGCATTTTTAATTGTTACCAACTTCAGTGCACATGTTGCCCTTTTTGATTTAAACCACTGGCCTTTCCCTTGAAGTCTTTATTGTTTCATCGCTAACCATGATAACTTCGATTTCTTTTTTTTTTGGAAGATTACGGGAAATTCTTTGATCTGTTTATCCTTGCCCTCCATTTATTGTGTTGTTCGCATATCGAGCCTTTATATTTCAAGGGTTCACAAAGCATATTGACGGCTGACAACTCGATCATGTCTGACATTTTTCCTGACTTATGACAATTTGATGTATTGGCCAAATCCCATCTCGTGCAATTGGAAAGCTTGATGGCAAATTTTAAAGTCATTTCTTTACTTGTTATGACCCGACAGACTCAAGAAGAGGGAAAGACAAGGTGGGAAGAACAGAGTGCAAGAAAAATGGACAGAAACCATTCCTAACAAGAAACCTACAGAGGAACGACCCATCGGATGTGAATACCGAATCTAGTGACCTTGATATGCACTTTCAGCCTTTTCTGTATAGCAAATCTGATGTTCATCTCTTGTTGCAATTTTTTCCGTGAAACTGGTCTTCAATGTTCCATTTCCCCCATCTGATTCATAATCCTTAGTCGACTTGTAGTTCCCATAGGGTTTTCACTATCAAGCCTCTCTCATTTTGATTTTTCTCTCAACTCATTGTCGCCTTACGGTGCCCGTGAGGGTTTTCACCAATAAGACTCTCTCATTTTGATTTCTCTCATCCTGGGGTCCGGTGGTGGTTCTCATCGTCATGCCTCTCTAATTTTCCTAGAGTGTTGCCCCTGATGTGATTCCCCTTTGCTCGCTTGACTTGGCATTTTTTGTAGATTGATCGGAAAGTCTTTCTTTGGACCATAATGTGGCTTTTGGATGGGTTTAGAAAGAAGGGTATAGAGGCTCAAAATATTTCAACGTGGGTTAAAGAATTACAATTTTCGGAATCATATTTCTTCAACAACCATAACTTCTTCCCCAGTTTTATTCTTGGGGATTCTTGGACTTTTCTCCTGTTGTGACTGAACCTCAGTGAGGCTGCCTACATACCCTTTCGGGATCAAGTCAAACGTAGTTCAGGTCGTAAAATCGCTTCATTGTTGCGATGTTTCTTTTCTTCCATTCTTCTCTTTTCCATTTTCTTCTCTTTCTTCTTCTCCTTTCTTTCTTTCTTTTCTTCTTCTCTTTTTTTTTCTTTTTCTTTTTTCTTCTTTTTTTCTTTCTTTCTTTTTTTTCTTTTCTTTTCTTTCTCTTTCTTTTCTTCTTTTCTTTTCTTCTTTTATTTTCTTCTTTTCTTTTCTTCTTTTGTTTCTCCACTTGATTTCCCCGCTCAATCCTCGGTTTTTGTTGTTGATTCCGAAAGAGGGATATGAAAGAAAATATAATAAGGCTCAAAGGGATAGTAATGAATAAAGTATTTAGATAGCAGAACAAAATGCCTTCATCATTCCAATCTTCAAAATATATCAAGTACAAACTATACAGTTAAACATATTTTGATTGATTTACATATTTGCCCTCTGTATTTGCCGATCATCATTGGACAACAGTCTTAGTACCACGAATGGTCCCTTTAGACTTGGGGCATTCTTGCCTTTGGCTTAAAACCGATGAAGCATGATGCATTTCCACAGTATTTCTTTATATTCTATTTTCCTCAGTTTCACTTGATTCAGGATTTGAAGTATTCCAATATGTTTTTATTTCTTCCGAGTACCCTTACATCTTCAACATCATTTCACTGCTAAACTGACTTTTAAACCAAGCCGAGAATTATGTGCATGTCATGTCACTAAAATTAGCATGAAAAGAATTGTAAAATGATTAGAATGGGAGTGACTAGAAATGTCAGGAAACAGAGAATTACATTAGACTGATGGGTTGAAACAACAAAATGAACAGATTAGACTAGAATTACAAACCTAGACGGCAATAAACAAATTTATTACTAATCAAAGCAAAGTGGAAAGATAGAAGGGTTTGACTCTCAAGACATTGTCTAGATTACAACCCTGAAATGACTCGAACAACAGAAATGACACCCAAAATAAACCACCAAAGCTCCACTCTGGGTGACTGAGAGATGGAGCATCTTCCCAATTGTCATGACCGACATCTTAGCTACTGAGTTTCACATCAATATTGCCAAAACTATTATTGACTTTGATCAACAAATTCCCAAGATAAATCGCAGGCTCCTTGCCCTTGTTACTGACTACAATTACTCCTTCTCGGATCATTCTTTCTATTTCCCTTTTCAAAGAACGACAGTCTTCAATGCTATGCCCCTGGACATTAGAGTGATACATGCATCGAACAGTAGGATCAAAGCCTTTCGCCTTTGGGTCTGGAGTATATCCAAGTAGTGGTTTAATCAGACCAATTCGTTTTAACTTTTCAAACAAGCTTGTGTAGGATTCGCCAATGGCCGTAAAATTAATCCTTTGTCTTTGTTTCTCTCCATACCTCAGTTTTCCAGTATTGTTAAGTGTTTGCAAGTGTTGCACACGAGAGCTTCGGGCTATTAAGGCCTGCTTCTGGGAATGACTTGGTGGTGGGGCAAATGGCCGGATGTCATTTGGTAGATGGGGTGATTCATGTGGAATTTGGGGACGTTCACAGGGTCGGTATTGTGGTTGGGAACGTTTAGCAAGAATGACCACCGGACCTTGTTGTGGGCGGAGGCTATGACCTGATGGTTTAACAAAAGATCGGGTATTTTTCGGGGAATTGGTTTGGAGTTTATTTTGAGGTTGAACAGGTTTAGCAAGAACAATTATCAACCCTTCTTGTGGTTGGGACTCAGCAACATCTTTTTCATTAATGGCAGGATCATCCCGAGCAACCTGTTCATTCCACTCGAGCCATAAATCCTTAAAGTTCTCCTTGGGTTCCTTTTCAGTCTGAGATAGGGAGGAGCAATTTGGGACAATGTCCTTATTGTACTGAAAATGTCGCACAAAATCTTGAGCCATGTCACCTAATATAGGCCATTTTCCAACATCATGACGATTATACTATTCTAAAGCTGCCTCAGTCAAACTCTTACTGAAATATGCCACCAACAAATCATCTTTATCCCCGACAACTCTCATTTCATCACAATAGACCCTCAAGTGAGTTACCGGATCTCCAATTCCATCGTACAAGTTAAAATTTGGCACTTCGAACCCCACAGGCAGGCAAATATTGGGGAACACAGAAGATTCTTTGTGAGACATGTTACCCAGGTCTTCCATTCCTTGTATGTTCTTTAAGGATTGTTCTTTTGGATCTATGGCTATTTCATCTCACCCTACTTTTCCTGTGACCTTTTCATTTTCATTATGAAGCTCATCCCGAGGGTTCTTCCCATATTCATTATCGGGGGTAGTGGATACGACAAGAGACATCGGTGGCGGCGGGGATAGTGCCTTTCCAGTTATCCAGGCTTGATACATATCTTCCATGTGCTGTCTCAACATCCGTACCTCTTCATTCAACCCATTATCCCGTTCATCCACCTATTGTCGGGTACCAGTACCAACCACATCAATTCTATTGCTGTTTGTCATTGCCTTTTGCTGTCGAGAAGAATTACCACTTTGGAAACCACAAACCAACCACCTTTTTGGATGACAACATGAAACCACCGTGTTAGCGTTAAGGCATTGATTTTTCCTTTCTTTTCTTTCTTATTTTTCTGCTATTTTCTTCTTTTTTTTGCCTTTATGCGGATTTTCTTTTTCTCTTTTTCTTTTTGTGATGGTCGAATCCTATGTGGATTGCCTATGTATCATGACCCCGCATGAATCAGACCAAGTGTAGTTCTTGCAAATTAATGCAAAAATTTTTCCTTTTTGTTTTAAATTTTTTTTCCTTTTCTTAATGTGAAACTACAGAAGTGGACTCAGAATAACAAAACACAGACTCAATGATAAAAATTAGATCAAGAGTACATCAAAAACTTCACATCCTGGGGCCCGTGGGGCATCTCTCGGCATCGCCACAGGCTTCCGCAAGACTGAGAAGGTTTTAATGTCAATTGTGGCTATTTTAGCAAAAACCGGCCATGTAATGGCTTATTTGACAAAGTAGTTTTTTTTTAAATGTGATTGATGACCCAAACTTGATTTTGCGGATACGGCCTTTCAGCATTTCCGCAAAGGATATTTCAAGGTTGTGCCCGCAAATTATTTAAAATGACTCAAAGTGGCTATTCTTGCAAAACAGCCTTCCAGCGTCCTTTTAAGGGATATTCGGCTTATTTTAAACAAGAATAGAATCACCCGACTTATTTATAACAAAATAAAAAATTTTGACATTTTTTGGCTATTTTTGTAAAAGGTGTGGTTGGACCCGATGAGGATTGCCTATGTATCTCACATCCGGTGAGAATCAAACCAGCGTAGTTCGGGCCGATTGGCCAAAATCAAAACTATTTTTGACCAACAAATTACTTTCCATTTTTTCAAATATTTTATTCCTTTTTTCGCTTTCATTTTCCAAAAATCCGGCAGCATTTCGGCACTATTTGGGCATTGGATTTTTTCACAATAAGTGATTATCCTCCCTTAGTTCTAACACTGCTATTTTTACAACTTTCCACTCATGATATACAAGCCTGTCAACATGTAATATGCACCAAGATGGTCATTTCAATTCGGGTCACCTGTCCTAGATGGACCCAACCCCTGTGTTGAGACCCCTAAGTCAGAATGCACGTGATGCAAATAAACGTTCTACTAGGGATCCAGCATGAGTTTATTGTTCTTCTAGGTTTAAATACTAGGTCTATTGGTCTAGACTGTGTACCCGAGCAGACAACTCGAGTCGAGGAGGGGGCTACGTATCGTGACCCGCGACTTAGTAACTTGTCCGGCCTCTTTCTTATTTCCAGGTATGACAATAACAGAATAGGGAGTTTCAACCAGTAAGTACATCCCCGGAGGTGAGAAGAGAAGGGTTTTTCGGTACAATTTATATACAGTGCAAATAATATCAAAGCGGTAAAGCAATTATCACATTTAACCCAAAATGCACACGAGGCAAGCAAGCGTCCTATTCAGGAATCTGGCATGAGTTTTTATTCTTCTAGGTTTTAAAACCTGGGTCTATGATCTAGACTGTGTACCCAAGTGGACGACTCGGGTCGAGGAGGGGGTTACGTACCGGGAATCAAAAGGCCATCTGGCTTAGTAACTTGTCCGGCCTCTTTCTTACTCAAGGTATAACACTAACAGAATAGGGAGTCTCAACCAGTGAGCACATCCCCGGAGGTGAGAAGAGAAGAATTTTGCCACAATTTATATCAAAGCGGTAAAAAGCAACATTTTGCATATTAGGCATGGAACATGTAGGAAAATCAGATATAACCAAATACAACAATTATTCCGAGCTCGAATTCTTAAACCCTGAACCGAAGTTCTGGGTTTCTTTCCCCGGCAGAGTCGCCAGAGCTGTCACACCTCCTTTTTACACTACACCTCGTGAAGGGCATAATAAAGGAGTTTTTCCAATTAAAGGACAGTTGGAATGGGATTCATTATTATTTATTCAGATTCGCCACTTGGGAGATTAATGGTGTCCCAAGTCACCGGTTGAATCCCAAACTGAGGAAACACGACTCTGTTAACAGTCCGCGAACCAGAAATCTGGATAAGGAATTCTGTTAACCTGGGAGAAGGTGTTAGGCACTCCCGAGTTCCATGGTTCTAGCACGGTCGCTCAACTGTTGTATTTGATTTTACCTGATTTTCATATATATTCGATTTTTATGTGCCTTTTATTAATAACCCGCTTTTGCTATTGAATTTTTACAAGAATTGCAACGTCGTGAAAATATATTTTGGACCACACCGTACCGGTACGCCTGTGGCCTTTAACACATTTCGACTTCGTTGAGATTTAGATTTGGGTCACATAAATGTGCACCCGTAATTAAGAAAGTAACATTATTATAAATCGCGCCTAAAGCATCTACGTGTTAATTAACTTTAGGAAAGACCGTGGAATTCGCTAAACAGTCCTTCCAATTCTAATATTTTTTGTAAGCAATTATTGAGGGCCCCACAATTCATTCATTTTATTTGGGCAAGGCTCGTCTCAATTTTTATTAAAAGCCAACCCTAAGGTAAACTATATTCTCTATTTGTTTTTATCCCTAAAACAAGGAAAAGTCCTAATTAATTTCATTATATAAATGTTTTATTTATTGTTTCTCTGATTTCGGGAAAATTTGGGCCTTAAAGGCTTGTTTTAGAACCTTAAACCTTAGCACCTCTTGGGTCTCAAATGTGAGCTCAAATACAACGGCAAGTAACAATTGGGCTGCTACATGAGATCAAAAATTACAAAGATAAACCAATAAGCTTTTGTTATTCTTTCTCAATCTTAATTTTATTAACCATATCAATTCTAGTCATCAGTAACTAATAAATTCTATTTTTTGTATATGATTGATTGGAAAAAAAAAACTGAACAATAAATTGATTTAACTATTTTTTTTATTAGGATAAACGTGATTCTATATTGCTTATGATTATTCAGTTCTAACTCTAATTCTAATAAACCTAAACATTATTGAAAGAAAAGCAGAAAACTACCGTCATTTATGATTCAAGCCATTTCTCAATTTTAACAAAACATTAGTCTAACGAGTAAACATGATTATCACTCATTATCATTGTACACTCACAAAGTCACCTATTCAGGAATTATCTAACATATTCAGGCGGCAGTCCACAATAATTACAGCCTGCCTAATTAGAATTAAGGTTTAATCTCATACAAATCAATAAAATCAATTATTTCAAACATTCAAATGAATAAGCTGCATTATCAGTAAAAAATTTACAAGTACTAAATATTCATCTTTCCAAATGATAAACAATAGACTTGAATCCAGCTTCTATTTCAATTCAACTCAGAATTACATCAGGATGTTTCAAAGATATACCTAGAACAAAATGTGATGATGTTGAAGTCAGTTGCACGGCAGTAAACAAACAGCAATGTCAGGAGAAAATTTGAATCGAAAAAAACAGCTTCTCAACAGGGCATTTCAACGCAGAACAATTTCAGTATTTTAACTTGATTTAAACTGATTCAAAATCGACTCAAAATTGTCCTCGAAATCACTCTAATAAACCTCTGGTATTTCCAGAACTAAACGAAGAGAAGTCAGCCATCAAAACATTGTGAAACCAGCCAAAATGAGGTAATTGAACTCCTGAAGCTATTCAGATTTATCTCAATGATTCAGATTCCAAAACTGAACCTTAGAATTGATATTAAATGATCACAGCTTTTCAAACAATAAAATCAACATTTTGAGACTGATGATTAGGCTGAAACAGTGTATTTTTGTGAATCTTCTAATGTTTTTGGATTTTTGAAAGAAATTCAGATCTAAAAAAGAGAATTTCAGATCTAGAAATGAAAGACATTTTTATTTTTGGAATTTCTAGTGTTCAAAAACTTGTAAAATAAGGCATATCGATGCCTATTTATAGAGTTAAAGTTGGAGGGAATTTCAGATTTTAGTAATTGTATTTTAGTCCCTCTTTTATTTTAATTCTATCCTTATTTTTCAACTTGTTATTCAATTGACTACCCTATTTATTAGGAATTATATTAATACCCCAGTCTAGAATTTTCTAACCTAGTGTAATCCCCTATCTACCCTCACTTCTATTTAAAATTTACCCAATTACCCTTTTCCTATACCCAAAATACCCCTACTTCCTTAGTCTTATTACTACTATCCCATTTTATGTACCTAAAACACCCCTGAAACTAAATTGGATTTACCCATTAACCTATTGCCGCTTTAACCCCTTTTACCCTTGAACTACTAACTGATCTTCAATTCATAAACCTAACAAAACCTAATTAATATGCTAATTGTAGTCAACTGGTTATCAGAAATTAACAAAACTAATTCTAATTTTACCACTAATTAACAATTGATTAGTATTTAACAGCTATAACCAATCAGCTTATACTAATATCAAGAGGCTATCACACTGTTCAATTATAGAGATCCTATTTTACCAATCCAGTTAGCAGAATTCAGATCAAATACTATTCAGGAATTTAAGACCTAATAATATGTAACTTAATACTAAAATACTATTTTCAATAGGAATTAGGCAAACCAGAATCAGAAATCAATTGAAAGAAAAACGCATGCTCAGAAAATAAAGGACACGTGCACAGAAAATAAAGGAAAAGATTTGAAGAACTTATCTCGGTTTCGTTTCGTTTATTACTCCATTCCTGAGCCCAATTCTTGTAAACTCTTTAGGACTTATGACCCGTAACATCCCCAATGGTACGTTTTCCAAAAGAAAACATCCATTAGGGGTGTTAGGGTCATGAATCCCCAAAAGTTAGCCTAAGAGATTCTTGACCAGAAGATTTAAAAATAAGATTCGAGGGTTTTTTGTGGATTTTGAGACAGGCGATTATGGGGAATGGGTAGAGGATGTTACGGGGGAGCTATGGTGTATTTTTGGGTTGATTTGAATGAACTAGTGTTCGCCGGAATTAGGGTTCCGGCGATACTTTTTCAGATATTCGAGATAGACAAAAGGATTCGAGGGAAACGGGGTAGAGGGGAGGATTCAGGGATTCGAGGTGATCCGGTGGTATTTTTTGGGGATTGAACGGTGTAGCTATCGTTTCCCGCCGGTAGCGTTCCGGCGGGGTCGGCGGGGGAAACGGTGACGGCTAAACATTTAAAGGATAAGATGATATAATTTTTATGTTTTTATGTTTTTGTATCTGTTATATTAAAAATGTATTGATAATCCAGAACCGTTGGATAATTCCAATTGAACGACTTAGATTTCTCGGGCCTCTAACGGCGTCGTTTTATTGATTATGGGATTAAGCCATGGCCGTTGGATCAAGGGTGATCAAGGGCCGAGATTCCAGGACGTCAAAACGATATCGTTTGGGGTTATACGGTGAGGGTCTGGACCGGGTTTGGGTGTTATTTGGGCTCGGACGGATAATTTCTGATTTGGGTCGTTAATTTGGCCCAATTAATAGTTCTTTTCCTTTCTTTTGCATTTTCCTCATTTCTGTATTTTAGTCTTCATTTTTTGTATTTATCTTATTTGTTTTGTATTCATTTTGTACTTTGTATTTTTGGTATCTTCTGATTTTGTAAAACCTAATCACCTTCTAATATTACTAAAATCACAACAATGCAACAATTATAAATTAAAATGACCTAAGAACTATTTTTGGGATTTTTTTTAAATTGTTCTAACACTAATTAATATCTACTTAATACTGAAATATGAAATTGAATGCGTAAATGCAAATGTATATTTTTTGTACTTTTATTTGACTTATCATGCACAAATAACATACAAACAATTAACACAAAATTCACAAAAATTGTAAAAATAAAGAAAAATCTTTTGTTTGAATTTTATGGGAATAACTCATATATAGAGCAAAAATCACGTGCTCACAATGGTTCGCAAAGGCGGGTCCGTAGGAGCGGACATTTTGTCGCAGAAGCGGCTTTGGTTAATCCGCAGAAGTGGATGTGGAGCCGCAAAAGCGGAAGTTAGATTTTAAATGAAAATCCGCATAAGCAGGAATTTGGCCGTAGAAGCGGTCCCGCATAAGCGGTAGCGGGGCCGCAGAAGCGAAAATCGTTGTTGGCAGAAGGGTTTAAAGGTTTTATTTCATCCGCGAGCCTATTCACTTTTCCTCCATTGTTAATCGCCTTAAGAGATTTTTGGTAGAGATTTCAAAGGATTTTGACGGGAATTGATTGGAGGTAAGTCTCGTGGCCTAGAAACGTCATTTTATTGAAGAATCAATCTTTAATTCTTGGAAATTTGGGTAAAAATTGGAAGAACTAGGGCTTGGGTTTTTTAAATGAAAATTTAGAATTTGAAAGGGCATTTGAACTCCGATTTTGGTAAATTTGATATGTACGGACTCGTGGCGAGATAAGGAATCCGGTGATGTGAATTTTGTAATTTTTCGGGAAGTGAGCCCGGGCTCGGATTTTGCCAACTTCGTGATTTTTTATGTTTTTTGAGTTCTTTCGATTGGGTTATGTTTCATTAGTCTATTGTAATGTATTCCTTATGGTTTTGATCAGACTCGGCACGCGAGGAGGTTGATTCGAGAGGAAAAGGCATAGCGCGCTAGACTTGTAGCCGGCTTGAGGTGAGTAATAGATGTAGATGATGACCTAAGGATTTGAAACCCCAGTATATCACACTATGACGCTATATTGAGGCGAGACACGTACTCTATGACGAGTGCAGGGTAATTTGTGATTGGAGACTATGACTTATTCCGTCCCGAGTGATGTTCATACTGTGTTCTTGACTAGAGATTGATTGGTAAACATCCTACTTGGATTTTATGAATATATTTTGGGCCGTGTGCCAATTACTTGAATCCTTTAGGGATTATTATTACTGCTTCCATGACACTTGGCATGTTATATGATTTCAGTCCTGAGTTAAACACTGTTTCGAAATGTTTAGTCATAATTCCAAGGTTTTAAAACTTAAACTATATTTCCTAATGTCTGGAACTGAGAATTATAACTTGACTTTGCCCGTGTGGCTCACATGCATATTCTGGACTGAGTGTGGATCGGGCTGCACACCGCAGCGATGATATTGAGCTTGGGCTGTAGGAGCCCCTCCGGAGTCTGAACCCCCACAGTGAGCGCGGGTACCCAAATGGATCGGGATGCGCGCCGTAGCGGTCATGTGCATTGCATTGCATTCATGCATTGATATTTATCTAATCTACCTGACATTGTTTTGTTGCCATTTCACCGTTAATTATGCTAAATTGCTTGTTATAGCTTTACATTATGGTATTTTGTGAATTCTCATCTTCAGTCATTATATATGCTTATTACTCACTGAGTTGGAGTACTCACTTTACTCCCTACACTATGTGTGCAGATTCAGGTGCCCCGGAGGCTTAGTAGCATTGTTGCTGCTCTTCAGATTGTCTTAGGAGTTGTCGAGGTAGCTGCCTGGCGTCCGCAGGACCCGACTCCTCCCCTTATCTCTTTTGATTTCGCATCCTAGACTGTTTTATGCTTCGATTTTGCTACTCAGTTGTATTAGAGGCTCTAGACTCGTGACTCTAGATCTTTTGGGGAGATGCTTAGATATTTGCTATTGTTTCCGTTCTGTTTCTATTTAACTATCGGATTATCAATATTGTTAACTGCTAAATTAACTTAAACAATTGGTTATGGGATGCGTAATTGGGTTGTGAGTGATAATTGGTCAGGCTTGTCTAGCATTTGTGTTGGGCACCATCACGACCGGGATTGGGGTCGTGACAATTGTGCTTGATATTCAACCAAAGATCCCTCTGAGGAAAATTGTATTGACGTCCCCGAATCCCATTTCATATGTTTCGAATATTGTGGAATGATTGAGTAAAATCTCAGTAACTGCAATGGAATCACGCTGCTAGATCGAGGGATCGTAGAAAATAAGACAAGAGATTGAGAAAATACGAAGAGAGAGGAGAAACTCTGTGTTCTTTTGAAAAAGACGATGTGAGAGAGAGTGATTTGCAACCATCCCATGATTTGTGCCTTTTTCTCTATTCATTAATTATTTGCTTATTTTTACAATATGCCATTAGTGTAACAAAAACTTCCCTATATGTAGTAAATAAAGATTGCTAATATTTTTTAAAATATTTTTTAAGAAGTGCTTTGTTATGTAGATTTCTCTAAAAATTGGGGGTTTTGACACAGTTACACACAAAAATAAAACTATTTACCCTTGTCTATCCATTTATTTTTCTACCCATAAACTAATTATATTTCCTATCCATAGTAGGTTTTGTTGGAAATTTTTTCTTTATCCTCCAATTCTTTTTTATTTCTATGCTTCTTTTCTTTTCGGTTTTCTTTTTTTTTTCTTTTCTCCTTTTCTTTTTTCTCGTTTACTTCTTCTTTTTTTCTTTTGTCCTTTTCCTTTTTCATTTAACTTCTTTTTTTTTTAATATTTTTTTCTCTTCATAATCTAATTTCATTTACTGTTTTTACTATTTTTTATTTTTCTTTTTTTATATTATTACTAAAAAAAATTAAATTGTGTACTAATTAAATATAGTTAATACAATCAAAAAAATATTAACTAACATATGATATCAGTATAGTATATAGCTATACTAACAGGGTATACAATTGTACGTAAAGAGTTAAAAAAAATTTAATTCAATTATTAAACTGAAATAATATCAATTGTCAATAAAAATTTCAAAAAATTCTAAAAGGATGTAATTGTAAGAGTATACCGTTGCAATATATATATATATATATATGTATTTTTAATTTGCCTTTCACGCTGGGTAAAAGCTTAAAGCATATTAAAAGGGAAAAGGCAAGTGAATTTACGTGTAATAAGTATACGATTATAGTATATTGTATACTATTACAGCATACTGTTACAGTATATTGCATATTATTACAATATACAATAATAATATATTGTATACTATAATAGTATGATGTTGCACTATAACTATATACCCTTATAGTATATTGTATACTATAGCAGTATACTGTTAGGTAACTGTGTTCTTCTTCGAATATTACAATATATCATTGCAGTGTATTGTAAACTCTAATAGTATATTGTTGCAGTATAGCTATATACTCCTACAATATTTTTTATACCGTAGCGGTATATTGTAGTTGTGTTCTTCTTCGATTTTCAACTGAAAATTTGATCTCAATCACCTCAAATCAGCTCCAAATGTATCAAATTTCAGTATGAACTTACAGAAGGTACTATAAGTAATATTTAACAGCACCCACTTTGAATCAAACAAGAAATCTTCAAAAATAAAATTGAGCTTCAAGCCCAACAACGGTGGATATTCAAATACACATAAAAATTTTGATCTGGAAAGCTTACTCGAAGATAATATAAGCAATATTTTATATCACCACATCGAATCAAATAATAAATCTTCAAAATAATAGCACCACTTAAACAAAGCAATCGTGAAAGAAGAGGCGAATGGTGACTTGGCCAAAGGCAGGGGCATCTTTGAACATCTGGGTATAAAGTGAGATTAAATCACCGTGTTCAATTGTTTACCGTCTTTTTAAGAGATATGTATATATATAAATACCGTAAATTGTATAGAGAATTAAGTTATTGCGGAAAAGAAACAAAAAAGTTCAGATCTTTATGAATAAAAAAAAACATTATAAAGAAATCTCAGATCCGTTGTTTAGAAACCTTTTGGAATGATTAGATGAGTCGACTTTGAGCAGATCACGTGAAAAATAAGGGTTTGAAGAGTGGGTGGCGGATAGACGGTGTATAAAGCGTAAAAAAGGGCAGTCCTTATCTAATCAAACTAATCGAGATTGATTTCTTAATCTAACGAAACAAAGGAACCAAAATCATAGGTGGGAAGGAAGGTAAAATGAGGAAGAAGAAGAAGAAGAGGAGGAACATAATAAAGGCGGGTGAGTAGTAAATAGTTTGGGCTTGAGCATTAAAGAGTAAATAATTTGGAATTAATGGGTATAAAGTGAAATTTTCTCAAAAAATTATTCATATGGGCCAAAGGGACTCAGATTGAATTTCTTATATGGGCTGCTGTGATGGGCCTCAAAATCAATCCATCTAAGGATAAATTCAAAAATAGCCAAATTTACAAGTTGTCATTTAAAAATAGACACAGTTTTAAAATTAATTAAAAGTCAATCACTTTTCATATAAAGATAAATTTGAATAAAAATACTGTTCAAAATCTGGAAAATACTCCAGCATAATATACTGGAGTTCTAGTATAATATATCGATCCAACATAATATGTTGGAAGTACATACACAGGTGCACCGATCTTTGGTATATTATGCTGGAACTTTTCGTGTTGCAGCAAAATAATAATTATTTTTTAATAACTTTACAAATATTAATTATTTTTAAATAATCAGTCTGAAAACTGGTTAGTCCGTTCTATTTTGAGAATTTTTTATAAAGCACCATCTTTTAGTCCTAATTAGCCATTTATAGATACCCTTTGCTATATTACGTTTTATAGATACCTTTTATGTTTTTATACAATGTACTTCATGTATTTAAGCTGTTGAATTAATTAATACAAGAAAAAAATAGGCATAAAAATAGTAAATCCAGCTAACAGTTATCTGTATTTAACTGTATTCAAGCTGAATTTCAGTGAAATACAGTAACGTTTTTGCGCAATTTCTAGGAACTTAAACTTGTTAAAAACGAAAGGAAATAAAATCACATGATACTCTCCTAATTTAACTCAAAGAACTAAAACGAGAACACAATAATATATATTCTGCTCAAAGGAAGCAACTCAAAAACGTGAAAAGAAGGAAAAACCAGAGAAAATTCTGATCGAACTTCTTCAATTCTCTTCCCATTTTTTTTCTATTGCTACAATATATATTTAAAAAAAAGTGTAGTTGCTCTACACATATGGCCAGTTTATCAGTTTTGTTGCGTCATTCTGGCAAGTGGAACGATGAGGGCAATTATATCGATTTTTCAATTAAGAGAATACTGATTAAGGAGTATGCCTCCTTTAATAATCTAGTTGCTTCAATTTCTAATCAACTGTGTATAGATTTGAGCTCAAAGACCATAAAAATACAATACAATGTAGAAGGAAATCGCACGCCAATGGAAATACACAATGATATGGGTTACAGAGTGTATGTAAAATTAAAAAAAGAGAACAGAGAATTTGGGATGTATCCTTTGTGCATAACAACTATCGAAAAAGAGCTTATACCCGGAGGTAGTTTAAATCAAGGCGACATTGTGCAAATAGACGAAGCAGTTCAAAGGTATGATTCCGACACAGATGATACACTGGCTATAGATTTTATCAATTCAGGAGAAGCGATTGGAGTGTTCGAACTCCACAAGGATTTGATAATTTCAAAAACTAATCAAAAGGAGGTTATGGCTGGACAAGTTTATAAGGATAAGGCTACATTGAAAGAAGTGATGGAGAATTATGCTATAGCTCAAAGGTTTCAATTCCGGGTTGATCGGTCTAATGCTGTCAGGTTTGCTGTTTGTTTAACTTTGTTGTATTTATGTGCATTTGTGTGTTTCCTCCTAATGAACACATATGAAAACATATGTTTGTTTAGGGTGCTTAAATACATGTATTCAAATGTATTTTACTGGTGTAAAAATACAACAGTGGCTCTAATTATTTTCTTATTTTATCTACTGTGGTATTAAGTGTTTGCATATTAATACAAGTATATTCAATTGTATTCATTGTGTTTAAACGCATGTAACTATATTGGAATTCAGTAGTATACAAAATTATATATACACTTGTAAATTTGTTAATATGTATTCAGGATGTATATATATCAGATTATATTTGCCTTATGTATGACCTGTATTTTTGTAAACAAGTATGCTAATCAAATGTAAAATGATTAATTCTTTGCAACTATGCATTATTATGTATTTCAGAAGATTGTGAATTGAGATTTAAGGCTTCAAGAATTAATAAATGAGAACTATTCAAGGTGAGAGAATTCAATAATAACCACACATGTCCACTGAAGGATAAGGTGTACGAGCAGCGGCAGGCTAGTAGCAGCCTTATAGGTGGTATTATAAGGCCAAAGCTTACAAGCCATAATAGGAAATACACTCCGAGGGACATTATTGATGATGTGAAATCAGGTTTAGGTGTAGATGTTAGCTACATGTTGGCGTGGAAGGCTAAAGAAAAGGCAAGGAATTTTCTTAGAGGTGAACCGGCTAATTCATACAAAAAATTACCAGGATACTTATATACAATGGATATGACATATCCAGGTTCCCATATCAGAATGGTAAAATCGCCAAAGAATGAATTCATGTACGTATATATATCATTGTATGCCTTTATAAGGGGGTTTGATCATTGTAGACCAATTGTTATTGTGGATGGAAGTCACCTAAAATCTTACTACACCGGGACATTCGTTTCGGCAAGCACGTTGGATGGTGCAGGTGAGTATCTGAATAATAATACAATCTGTTAATATTTTAAATATTAAAATACATGTATTTAAAAATAATTATATTCAATTGTATTTACAGGTCATATATTGCCACTAGCATATGGTGTTATTGATTCAGAGAATGATGCTGCTTGGACGTGGTTCTTTGAGCAATTCACGATAGCATATGGTGTATGGAAAAACATGTGCATCGTTTTAGATAGAAATGAGAGTATCATTAAATCTGTATCGAGAGTGTATCCGGATGTATTGCATTTGCTTGTATATGGCATCCATGGAACAACGTATATAAGAAATTCAAAAAGAGCCATGCCAAGTTGAGCGAGATATACTTCTCGATGGCAAAAGCATACACACAAGCTGAATTTGACAGTCTGATGGAGAAGGTCCGGAAGGTAGATATTAGGGTGAAAGAATACTTAGAGTTAGCTGGTTACGAAAAGTGGACTAGGTTGTATGCACCTGTTAACAGGGGATGGACAATGACGTCAAATATTGCTAAGTCAATCAATGTCGCACTAGTTTCAGCAAGGGAATTGCCAATATACGACTTCCTCGAAGAAGTTAGGAAGATGCTTGGACGTTGGAATTATTGTGACGACCCGGCCCATCGTCACGAGAGTTACCACCCTGTTTTCCCCTTATTGTGTTGTTTCATGTTCTATATCAGTATTAGAGTCTATAGGGTGAATTTGGATTGATTCTGGTTGAAAATAAGGCATATAGCCTCTTAGGAGGGAGTTTGTTTCAAAAAAGTCAACTGAAAGTTGACTATATGGTTAGAGGGCTCGGATGTAAATTTCGGTGGTTCGGTTAGCTTCGGGAGGTGATTTATGACTTAGGGGAGCGATCGGAATTGAATTTGGAGGTCCGGTGTAGAAATAGACTTGAATTGGCAAAGTTGGAATTTTGGCGGAATCCGGTTGATAGGTGAGATTTTGATCCGGGAGTCGGAATGGAATTCCGACAGTTGCAGTAGCATCATTAGGTGATTTTGGATATGTTTGCAAATTTTCAGGTCATTCAGACATCGTTTGGTTGGGTTTTTGATTGGATGTAGGATTCAGAAGTTTTAGTTGAATTTAAGCTTGAATCCGTCGTGATTTGGTGATTTTTGTGTTAATGGTGGCGTTTTTATGATTGAAACAAGTTTGTATGATGTTTTGGAGTAGGTTGGTGGTTTTGGTTGGGGTCCCGGGGGCCTCGGGATGGTTTCAGATGATTGTTCGGGAGTTTGGATGCTTGGAATTGCAGCAGGCTTTAAGCCTTCTGTTGTTTCCGCATCTGCGGTTGAAGAGCCGCTTAAGCGGTCCCACAGATGCAGTTCACTGATCACAAAAGCGGCCCCTTGGTGGCCTGGGTTTTTCCGCAAAATTGTTCCGCAAAAGCGGTCTCCGCAGAAGCGGATTGGTGACCGCAAAAGCGGTCCTGAGTAAATTGAGTGAGACCGCAGAAGCGGTCCTTTGATCGCATAAGCGGCTACCACAGAAGCGGTATAAGACCGCAGAAGATGTCGAGCGGGAATTAAGTTAAACCGCAAAAGCGGTGAGGAATCCGCAGAAGCGGTAGTGGGACCGCAGAAGCGAAAATTGTCAGAGAGTTTAATGTATTAGTACATTCGAAATTTCAGAAGTTAGAAACCATTTTTGGGTGCGAGCTAAGGCGATTTTGGGCGATTTCGAAGAGGAATTCGAGGAGCATCATTATGTAAGGCCTCTTGGACTTAGATTATGTCATTATGGTGTTAAAACGCGGAATTAATCACCGAAATTGGGGTGTAAATTGGAGAAGTTAGGGCTTGGTTTTGGGTTTCGAAAATTTGGAATTTGAAGGGGTTATTGGACTCCGATTTTGATAAATTTTATATGTATGGACTCGTGGCGAGACGAGGATTCTGAAAATGTGAATTTCATAATTTTTCGAGAAGCGGGCCCGGGGCTCCGGTTTTGGCAACTTCGTGTTTTTTGGTGCTTTTCGAGTTATTTCGATTGGGTTATGTTCCATTAGCCTATTTTGATGTATTCCTATTGGTTTTGATCAGATTTGGCACCTGTGGAGGTCGATTCTCCAGGGAAAGGCATTGCGGACTAGTTTTTGAGGCGGTTCGAGGT
>MU671205.1:59821-71889 GCA_026770625.1 Nicotiana glauca | reverse complement strand
TGAACTTAAACGGTGTCGTTTGGTTGTACCAGAGGTTTGGCGGATTGGGCTAGATTTTTGGGCCTGGTCCGATTTTGGTGTACATATATACACTTGGCCCAATATTTGTATATTCTAATTTGCTCTTATTTTATATATTGTTGTTATTATTTTTATTTTTGTATTTTATTATTATTTTATTATTTTCTGAAGTAATTTATTTGTTTATTTCATCCTATTATATTTTATATTTTTATTATTTAATTTTCCTATTATTTGTTCTATCACTTTTTGATGTTTTCCTAATTAATTTCCTTTTATTTATTTTTTAATTTTGGAATTTTTTACTTGGGGTAAAAATCACGTGCTCACAGTCATAACCGCATCTGCGGTTCTAGGACCGCAGAAGCGGGACCACAGATGTGGTCATTCCATCGCAGAAGCGGCCAGTGGCCAGGCCAGGAGAAACTGTAGGTGCGGCACGAAAGCCGCAAAAGTGGGCCTCAGACTGCAGAGGCGGTCCAGCCACTTTCACCCAATTCCGCAGATGCGACCCCCTTTCCGCAGGTGCGGGACCGCACCAAACTGCAGATGCGGGACCGCACCAAACTGTAGATGCGAAAATCTCTGGGCAGTGAGCTTCACTTAATTCGAGCTCAAAGACCATTTACTTCATGACCTATTATGGAAAATGGGTCGTGACAACAAGGTATCAGAGCACTAGGTTCACTAGGTCTCACAAGTTATGGACAAACCTAATAGAGTCTTGTAGATCGGTACGGAGACATCTGCATTTATCTTCGAGAGGCTATAGGGTATTAGGAAAGACTACTCTTTGTTCATTTCCTATCGTGCAGTGGTTAGCGTACTAAATTTCCCTCTTCTACTCTCTCACAGATGGTGAGGACTCGTACCGCCGACGTTCCAGACCCGGGAGGAGCTACTCCCCTCATTGCTAGAGGATGAGGAAGAGGCCGGGGGAGGGAACCGGCCCGTGGTAGGGTATGAGGGCATCCCAGAGCCATTCCAGTTGCACCACCAGTAGGTCTTGCGAGGGATACCATTATTGAGGAGCAGGGCGAGGTGTCCGCCGCTGAGCCTACCCCGGCAGATTTCATGACAGCACCGGGATTTCAGGAGGTCATGGGCCGCATGCTACGGTTCATGGAAGAGCCGCGGTATCAGTTTAAGCATCTAGAGCAGGGTTAGATGTCAGTGACCGATTATGAGGCGAGATTCTCAGAGTTGTCTCGCCATGCACTTATGATACTTCCCACAGAGGCGGAGAGAGTGCAGAGGTTTGTTGCGGGGTTACACTCCACTATCCGGTCTGGTATGTTCCGAGAGGTAGAGATGGGTATAGGGTATCAACTAGTGATTGAGATTGCATGAAGGATTGAGGGTTATTGTCTGAGGGGTAGAGATCAGATGCAGCAGTATAAAAGGGCTAGATTCTCCGGAGAGTTCAGAGGCGCCCTAGCTAGGGGTAGAGGTCAGTTTGGGAGGGGTCAACCCAGCAGGCCCCCGGTTTCAGCACCACCGCCTGCTCGGGGTGCTCCACTGTACTCCTATTTCAGCGCCATGCCAGAGAGTTCTCATCGCCCGCTAGCTATTCAGGGTTCCTCCAGTGGGTATTCAGATCCTCCAGATTCTTCCAATTCTTATTTTAGTGCTATGCCGAAGAGTTCATACCGCCAACCGGCTATTCAGGCTTCTTCCAGTGGATCTTCTGGTTTTTAGAGTTAGCCCTCTGGAAAGCAGGTCACCGCACCACGTTGTTTTGAGTGCTGAGACCCCATTCACATGAGGAGATATTGCCCCAGACTTCGAGCAAGGCGGTGCAGCAGGGACATCAGCCCATGACTCCAGCACCAACTGCCCAGCCACCTAGAGGTGGAGGGTAGGCTGGTAGAGGCCTTCCTAGAGGTGGAGGCCAGGTAGGGAGGGGTTAGTCAACTATTTCTTAGTCGGGTGGAGGCCAGCCAGCCGGTGCTCCAGCTAGATTCTATGCTCTTCTGGCCAGGCCAGATGCATTGGCCTTAAATACCGTCATCACAAGTATTATTTCCATCAGCGGTAGGGATGTTTCAGTATTATTTGATCCGGGTCTACTTATTCATATGTATCATCTCTGTTTGCTCGTTTCCTGGTTTGCTCGTTTCCTGGTTATTTCTCCTAAGCCTTTGGGCACTCCTGTTCATGTGTCTACTCCTGTGGGTGATTTTGTGGATTGGATGTACCGGTCCTGTATGGTCACCTTCTGTGGTTTCAAGACTAGAGCAGATCTTCTGTTGCTTGATATGATCAATTTTTAGGTCATCCTGGGCATGGATTGGTTATCTCCATATCACACTATCCTTGATTGCCATGCCAAGACTGTTTCACTAGCGATGCCAGGATTGCCGAGATTGGAGTGGAAGGGCTCCACGGTTGATACGCCCAGCAGGGTTATTTCCTTCCTGAAGGCTCAGCACATGGTCGGGAAAGGGTGTTTGGCTTATTTAGCTTATGTTCGAGACACCACTGCAGAGTCTCTACGATTGGTTCAGTGCTAATAGTCCGAAAGTTCGCCGATGTTTTTCCTTCTGATCTTCTTGGCATGCCTCTGGATCGTGATATTGATTTCTATATTGATTTGGCTCCAAGCACCCAGCCTATATCTATTCCACCATACCATATGGCTCCTAAGGAGTTGAATGAGTTGAAGGAGCAGCTAGAGGAGTTGTCAGTAAAGGGGTTTGTTAGGCCTAGTGTATCGCCTTGGGGCGCACCAGTGTTATTTGTGAAGAAGGATAGGACTATGCAGATGTGCATTGATTACCGCCAGTTGAACAAAGTCACCATCAAGAACAAGTATCTGTTGCCTCATATTGATGATTTTTTTGGCCAACTGCAGGGTGCTAGGGTGTTCTATAAAATTGACTTGAGGTCAGGGTATCATCAGCCGAAGATTCGGGACTCGGATGTTCCGAAGACTGTATTCAGGACTAGATATGGCCACTACGAGTTTTTGGTGATGTCCTTCGGCTTGACTAATGCCCCAGCGGCATTTATGGATTTGATAAATAGGGTATTCAGGCCTTATATTGATTCCTTCATTATCGTCTTCATTGACAACATCTTGAGAGTAGTGCTTCAGACCTTGCGAGAGCAGAAGCTATATGCTAAGTTCTCCAAGTGTGAGTTTTGGCTTGAGTCAGTGGCATTCTTGGGGTATGTTGTGTTAGAAGAGGGTATTAAGGTGGATCATAAGAAAATAGAGGCAGTTCAGAGTTGGTTGCGTCCTACTTCAGTGATCGAGATCAGGAGTTTCCTGGGATTAGCAGGTTATTACCGGCGATTTGTGTAGGGCTTTTCATCTATCACATCACCTTTGACCAGATTGACCCAGAAGGGTGCCCCATTCCTTTGATCCGATGATTGTGATGAGATATTTCAGAGGCTCAAGACAGCTTTGACCACGACATCAGTTCTTATATTGCCTTCCGGTTCAGGGATATATACGGTATATTGCAATGCTTCATGCGTTGGTTTGGGATGTGTATTGATGCAGGTGGGGTGAGTTATTGCATATGCCTCCCGTCAGTTGAAGGTTCATGAGAAGAATTACCCTTTGCACGATCTAGAGTTAGCAGCGATTTTTCATGCTCTTAAGATATGGAGGCATTATTTGTATGGGGTGTCATGTGAGGTTTACACTGATCATCACAGCTTGCAGCACCTGTTCAAGCAGAGGGACCTTAATTTGAGGTAGCGCAGGTGGCTGGAGTTACTAAAGGATTATGACCTTACCATTCTTTATCATCTGGGCAAGGCAAAAATGTGGTCGCAGATGCCTTGAGCAGAAAGGCGGAGAGTATGGGTAGTTTGGCATTCATTCCAGCAGAGGAAAGACCATTAGCTTTGGACATCCAGTCCTTGGCTAACAGATTTGTAAGGTTGGACATTTTAGAGCCCAACCGAGTTCTAGCATGTGTGGTTGCCCAGACTTCGTTGTTGGGGGCAGATTAAGGCCCACCAGTTCGATGATCCACATTTGGTAGTTCTCAGAGAGACGGTATAATAGGGAGGTGCCAAGGAAGTTTCTATTGGCGAGGATGGTGTGTTACGGCTTCAGGGCCGTCTATGTGCTCCTAATGTTGATGGTTTGAGGGAGAGAATTCTAGAGGAGGCCAACAGTTCGAGGTACTCCATTCATTTGGGTGCCACGAAGATGTATCGTGACTTAAGGCAGCATTATTGGTAGCAGATAATGAAGAAGGACATCGTGGAGTATGTAGCTAGATGTTTGAATTGCCAGCAGGTCAAGTATGAACACCAGAGGCCGGGTGGCCTACTTCAGCAGATGCCTATTCTGGAGTGAGAGTGGGAGCGCATCACTATGGATTTCGTAGTTGGGTTGCTGCGAACTTTGTGGAAGGTTGATTCAATGTGGGTCATTATGGATAGGCTGACCAAGTCGGCTCACTTCATTCCGGTGGCGACTACTTATACAACGGAGAGGTATGCTTAGATTTACATTCGGGAGATAGTCCGATTGCATGGTGTGCCAGTTTCCATTATATCAGACAGAGGCCCTCAGTTCACTTCCCATTTCTGGAGAGCCGTTCAGAGTGATTTGGGGACCCGTGTCAAGCTTAGCACAACATTCCATCCTCAGACCGACGGGCAGTCGGAGCGGACAATTCAGATCTTGGAGGATATGCTTAGAGCATGCGTGATTGACTTTGGAGGGCAATGGGATTAGTTCTTGATTTAGCAGAGTTTACGTATAACAACAACTATCAGTCCAGCATAGAGATGGCTCTGTACGAGGCTCTTTATGGTCAACGTTGTCGTTCTCCTATTGGGTGGTTTGAGCCTGGTGATGCTAAGTTACTTGGCATAGATTTGGTACAGGATACCTTGGATAAGGTAAAGTTGATTCAGGAGAGGCTTCGCACAGCTTAGTCCAGATAGAAGAGCTACGTGGATCAGAAGGTGCGTGATGTATCATTTATGGTTGGCGAGAAGGTTCTCTTGAAAGTCTCGCCCATTAAGGGAATTATGAGGTTCGGGAAGAAGGGCAAGTTGAGCCCAAGGTTTATTGGCCCCTTTGAGGTATTGAGACGAGTTGGGGAGGTTGCCTATGAGCTTGCTTTACCCTCAGTTTATCAGGAGTTCATCCAGTTTTTCATGTTTTGATGCTTCAAAAGTATCATGTCGACCTATCCCATGTATTGGACTTCAGTACTATTCAATTAGATGAGAGTTTGGGCTATGAGGAGGAGCCAGTTGCCATTGTTGATAGGCAGGATCTCCAGTTGAGGTCCAAGAGGATTTATGCGGTGAGAGTCCAGTGGAGGGGCCAACCGGTCGAGGAGGCGACCTGGGAGTCCGAGGAGGAATTGCGGAGCAGATATCCCCACTTATTCAACAGTTCAGTTACCTTTTTATGTCTGTTCGAGGACGAACGTTTGTTCAAGAGGTGGAGAATGTAATGACCCGACTGGTCATTTTGCCTTTTAGAACCCCGTTCCCTTAAATAAAACTTCTCATGCTTCTTTAGCTAATTTATAACTTGCGGGGACGGTTGGTTCGGGAGTTGGAAGAGTTTTGAGTAAAAATATGTCCATTTGTTTCTTTAAGATTATCTTAAAAGACCAAGTTTGACTTTTGGTCAACTTTTTGGAAAAATGGACCCGGATTCGGGATTTGACGGTCCGGGAGGTTCCGTGGAAAAATATAGGACCTGGGTGTATGCCCGGAATTGAATTCTGAATTCCCTAGCCTGAGTAATGAATTTTTATTGGAAATTGTTAAATTGAAGTTTTAAAGAATTAAAGAAACTAAGTAATCATTGATTTCCTAGGTATCGAGCTTGAATTTTAGTTTCGAAGCTTGGTATAGGTCCGAAATATCAGTTAAGACTTGCCCGTAAAATTTGGTGTCAATCCGAGTAGTTTAAGGGCGTTTTGGCCCGTTAGAGGAGAATTAAGAACGTGAAGTTCATTAGTTTGATCATTTGGTTTTAGGGGGTGATTCCTAGAATTAGCATTGTTTTGAGTGTTCCGAGTGTTCGAGTAGGTCCGCCTTGTGAGTTCAAACTTTTCGTTATGTTTGGGCGGGGCTCGGGGGCCCCGAGCGTCAAATGAGCGAGTTTCGAGTGAAGTAGGAAAGTTGAAGAATAACAGAAGGTTTGCTGCTTCTGTCATAACCGCATCTGCGGTTCTAGGACCGCAAAAGCGGGATCGCAGATGCGGTCAGTCCATCACAGCAGCGGCCAGGAGCTAGGCCAGGAGAAACCACGGGTGCAGCTCGAAAGCCGCAGAAGCGGGCCTTAGACCGCAGAAGCGGTCCAGCCACTTTCTCCCAATTCCGCAGATGTGGCCTCTTTTCCGCAGGTGCGGGACCGCAGGTACGGTCCCCAAACTGCAGATGTGGAAATCGCTGGGCAGTGAGCTTCATTTAATTCGAGCTCAAAGACCATTTACTTCATTTTACTCCACACTTGGGCGATTTGGGAGCTTTCAAAGAGGGGATTCCAACATAGCATTGTGAGGTAAGTAATTTCCATTCATCCTTAGTTTAAATACATGTATATTAGGTAGATTAAACACTAAAAACTAAGTAAAATCAAAGGGTTAGAGCTAGACCTAGGATTTTAATAAAATTAAGATTTAATCATGAAATTTGCTATGAAATGAACTAGAAATCATATATAGTTGATCCTTAAGTTGTAGAGAACAACTTTCTTTGAAAAATCTCGGAATTCGGGCACGTGGGCCCGGGGTCGGAATTTAAGAAATTTGTTTTAAGGGTTGGGAAATTTCTTAAATAGCTAGAATTCGATATTGTGAGGTTATATTAACTAGTTCTTACTTTGTTTAACTAGTTTGGGATTGTTCGGCTTCGAATTAAGGACTTGGGCTCGTTCTTGGTAATTGGAAGTACACTTTGGAGCGAGGTGAGTCTCCTTTCTAACTTTGTAAGAGGGAATTGTCCCCATAGGTATAATAAATGAGAATTTGCTACTAAATGCGGGGGCTACGTACGTATTTGGTGACGAGAGTCCGTGCTTAGCTACTATAATATTAATTGCTTGGGTAGTTTAGGACCCACATCATGCCTAATTTGGAATTTCCTTCCATTTAAATTGTCAATATGATCATTTATGATATGCTAGAGACTTGGGAGAACTAAAAAGTGAACATATGAACTTGTTGAACTTTGTAAGAGTTTCCTTGTATATACATGAGCCTTTGTGTGCATTCTTGATGTTTTCTTGATATTTATGGAGCGGACCGATCGCCTCGGTGAAAATAAATGAATCTATGGTTCGTGTCGTTTGACCCTCGGTAGTGCACAGTTTATTTCCTGTTGGAGCGGGCCGTCGACCTTGGCACGATTGCGCATTACATATATATATATATATATATATATATGTTGATGTCTAGACATGACATGCCTACTTGCTTAGTAATTGCAAAATGTAAATGGAAACTGAAATAAGGTCAAGAACCTAATTATTGCTTTACATTATAACCTGTTAAATATTGGATACTTTTATGCTTAGCATAGAACGTTGATATTATTTTATCTTGACCCTAGTAAGTATCAAGTCGACCTCTCTTCTCAACTTCTTCGAGATTAGACGAGATACTTACTGGATACATATTGTTTATGTACTCATACTACACTTCTGTTCATAATTGTACAGGATCTGAGGCTGATACATCTGGCTACCAGTCTGGTTCGCGCCCTTGAGTTTGTGGCAGAGACTTCCACGGTGAGTTGCTTCCTTCCTATACCGCTCAGTAGCCGTATGGAGTATTCCTTTACTTTTGATGTCTTTCTTTATCTCAGACAGTAGGATAGAGATATTCTTTTGTATATTCTACTAGATGCCCGTACTTGTGACACCTGGTCTTGGAACACACGCATTAGTAGACTTACTTTTGGGTAGTATTATTATGTTACTTACTTTACCTATCACTTTCGGTTTGAATCTAACTGGAGTATTCATCTCACTTAAATTCTGATAAAATTTAATATAATAAGTTAGAAATATTTTCTGCACTTGGCTTGCCCGGCCACGGTGTTGGGTGCCTTCATGAACTATTATGGAAAATGGGTCGTGACAGTTAGACAGAGTCTCAAGCTTTTCATGTTAAGCTATGTTGGCTACAAATATGTTTCAGAATTGTATTAGTATTTTTGCGCTTTGATTTATAGCATCCAGACTTTCAGTATATCAGTATGTATTAGTTTATATTCCACATTTAGTATGTTATGATATCACATGTATATTCAGCCAGCCAGTTGGTTCGCTCGGTCACATGTAGTCTAGCATTGAGTGTCGTGTTACATCCAGGCCCAGGTTTGAGACGTGATAAAGCTTGGTATCAGAGCACTAGGTTTAAGAGTTCTAGGGAATTTATGAAGCCGTGTCTAGTGGAGTTTCCTTTATATGTGTGTGCCGGCCACTCATATAAACGGTTAACTACCAAGACATCCAGGATTGTCTCATTTCTTTCTACTCTATATCGTGCCATGAAACTTAGAGCAATAGGTAATCTTTTCTTCCTATCGAATTCCAAACGTATTGGTTGCCCAAGCGATGCGCAGGAGAAACCTAAGATCCTAGAGAGGATAATTGTCCATTGGGGTATAATTATGGAGTACATGTGGGTAAATATGAGACTTGAGAGGATATTAAAAGTGGGATGCAATGGATAGTAGTACAAATTAAGGCATAACCTTATCAGAAAGTACAAAAGTAGTTATGATGTCTTATGGCTATCAGTTTACCTCAGTTACCAGTTATACAGTCTTTCAGTTAGCAAGTTTGTGGTTATTCAGTACTTCACTATTCAGTTATATGTTTACCAAATATCCAATTTTCAGTGTATCAAAAATTTTGGCGACTTGTGAGTATACAGTGATGCATATGGGTTCTCAAAGAAAATTTATTTAACAGTGATCATAGCGAAATCTTTGCATGTTTTAGGTCCGGATGGCACATGAAGTGAATTATTAGACGATGGTATACTTTGAAGGATAAGTTTGTGCACTGTAGTGTATTTGTATGTGTTTTACCTCCTAGAACAACTTCATTTCATTTTTGGAAATAGAGCCACACGTCAGATGATGATAATTTAGATGTCAAACCCTAACATTGGTCACTATAGTTTTGGATAGAAAAGAGCCTAAGGGTAAAATACCTAGGAGTCAGAAACGTTTGTTATTACCAAAGATGTGATTTTGTACAACTCATGCAAATGAATAGAAGATATGATGTATGAAATGAGACCCAAGAGCAGCCAATATTGAATTTTAGGGAATAATTTTAAGTTATTTAGATTTATTCAAATCAGAACTAGAAGTACCACGTTAGTAAGTTACTATAAGAAGCAGTTATTGATGTGAGATAAAAGATATGGCAGTTCTCCCTTAGGTATGTGACTAAATGATTACCTCGGATGTTTATAGTATGATATGATTTTGTATGGTATAGAAAGTTTGGGGTTAGATATTCCAATTTTGTTTAAGACAAATGAATTCTTTAAGCATGATCCACGCACATAGTTTAGAAAAGAAAAAAGGGATAGTATACGACCTCACAATAAGGTCGGATGACGAGAGAAGTTAGAATAACCTTATGCTTCACTTTAGTTATTCAAAGCAGAGCAAGAAAACATGATAGTAGCAGGTGGTTAGTAAAAGAATAGTAAGTAAATTTTGAGTTGATACCGTGAATTAGCACTTTCAGCAGAGCTAGTGGAGGTACAATTTGATTCATTTAGCCAGGTTAACTCTAATGAGTGGATGACAATTTGAAATGCCGAACACGTGTTAGAACCCAAAGAGTTTAAGTTAAACCTGAAGTACAGTGACAATGGGGAAAAATCAGCTAGGTAGTGAGATAGCAAACTATAGAAGAATAGCCTTTAGGAATTATCAAAATGTGGTTTATCCAAGATTGGCAGTGTGAGTAGAGTTAAATTATTAAGATTGTGTATGATAGTTAGGAATACACTAGATTTCCGTTAAGTGAATAATTTGGGTTTTTCCTAGTAAGAAGAATTGCTCAGAAGTAAGTCAGAAGGAGAGTCTTCATTGACATAAAGTGCAAAGAATTTTTTTTAGGATAAGAAAAGTTATTTGGATCCCAACAAAAAAAAAGGAAGGATCCGCAAGTATAAGACCTTTGGTCTAAGGGGTGATGTGAGAACCATCAGTAAGTGCAGATGGATATTTGAAACTTGAATAGTTAGCGTGGGATATGAAAAAGAAAATAGTTCGGTAATGAGGGAAAATTGTATAATTACCATAGGGATTATGTCTAGCATGTGTATGAAACACAAAATGAGTAGAATGATCACCGAGCTTAGTTATTGATAATAAAGTGATCACAGAAAAGCTATAAAATCATGCCTATTTATGTGTTATGAGGGTAGTGGCATTGTAAGAGACTCTAATTTTGGAATACTAGTCAAAGACGTAGATCGCAACAATGCTATAAGTGTTTTCAGGAAGTGCTTAAGAAGATAATCAAGTGTGGGAAGTATAACTCATGATTGGGGTAGATAAGAGAACTTTGGTGAAAGAAGTTCACCAACCAAGATGGGAGTTCAACTTCGGACTCCGAAGATGACAGAGTTGTTGTTTAGAACATGACTTTTTCCCCCTTAGTAGCTGAAGAGAAGGAGAAACAATTTGATGATCCATACGTGTTGCAGTTGAAAGAGGAGATTCACAAGTATAAAAGGATGGCTTTTGAATAAGGGGGAGGTGATAGTGCTTTGAGGTACCAAGACAGATTGTGTGTTCCGGACATAGATGGACTTAAAGAGGGAAGATCATGTTAGAAACCCATAATTCCAGGTATTGTTTCCATCTAGGTTCCCCAAAATATGCATCATGAGCAAGGAGATTTATTGGTTGAACGACATGAAAAACAATGTCGCAGACTTTGCGGCTGAATTGTTAGCAAGTGAAAGTCGAGCAGCAGAAAGCCTAGTGTTTTACCACAGAATACATATATTTTGAGTGGAGATGGTAAATATGGAGTTTATAACAGGATTATCTTGCTCATCTTGAAAGCATGATTTGAATGGATGATTGTAAATCGACTTACCAAGTCAGCACACTTCTTGCTAGTAAAAACTACAAATTCAGTAGAAGATTATACCAAGTTGTACATTCAGGAAATCATCTGATATATGGGACTCCGTTGTCCGTCATTTCGGATTGTGGGGCTCATTTTAAAATGAACATTTAGAAGTTCTTTCATAAATGATTAGGCACACATTTTTCATCCTCAGAAAGATGGCCAAGCAGAACGCATTGTTCAAACAGTTGAGGATATGTCCTTGATGTTAAAAGTAATTGGGATGATCACATACCTCTCATTGACCTTGCTAATAATAGCCTACCATCCTAGTATCAAGATGGCACCGTATGAAGCTCTGTATGGGAGAAGGTGTAGATCAACCATTGGTTGGTTTGAAGTTGGAGAAGTGGAGTTGTTAGGACCTGATGTAGTCTATTAGACTATAGAGAAAGTTAAGTTGATTCAAGAGCATTTGAAGAAAACTCATAGCCGTCAAAAGTCCTATTCGAGCGTGCGGCATAGAGACCTAGAGTTTCAAGTTAATGACTGGGTGTTTCTGAAAGTTGCGTATGAAAAGCGTTATGATATTTGGGAAGAAGGGGAAGCATATTCCCTGCTATATTGGGCCATATATATTCTTACGAAGGATCGGTAAATTAGCTTATGAGTTGGAGTTGCCTCCATAATTAGTGGTGGTACAACCAGTATTTCACGTGTCATGTTATAATATTCAAGTTTCCAGTACTCAGGTACTCATGTCAGTTCAGTACTCAGATACTCATGACAGTTCAATACTCAAATTTTCATGTCAGTTCAGTACTCAGATACTCATGTCAGTTCAATACTTAGATACTCATGTCAGTTCAGTACTCTGATACTCATGTCAGCTCAATACTCAGCTACTCATGTTATATCCATGTTAGTTTAGTATTCACGTATTCATGGCAGACCAATATTCAGCCAATGTGTTGATACCCAATTTTTTCCTGTATAT